>JAGDQP010008422.1:0-63018 GCA_022664845.1 Lepisma saccharinum | reverse complement strand
GTAGTACTTTTGTTTTTATCTGTAACGGGATTCTTTTAGTACTTATATATGCGATAAGTATTTTTAAAACGATTATATTCGTTTGTTTTCGCAACTTCTGTAATATTTTATATCATCGTTTCGTAAAAGTTGAAATTTTAAATCAGTTAATGGAGCAATATTTGTTTCTTTGTATAGGGAGACAGACTAGTGTCATAGCTGTAGTGGGAACTTCGTGTCAGTATCGATGTTTATATATGGAGTGCTAATGATGCAGAAATAATTTGGTCGCAGGCATTGTAGTCTATGCCGTAAAATGTTGTAACAGGGCTTTTGATATTTTGAAATATTGATTAATAATAACCACTGGCGTAACAGGCCGATAGGTCCTGAGCCTGCCCCAACGCCATCTGTCCGCGTTTGTTGGAACTGCGTCCACCTGATTAACGGCTGTGTGGTCAGCTCTTCGCGTACCTAACCACGAATAGGCGTATCAGGGGCTTTCTAGACCGATGTGGCCGTCACGTCTTTATTCACCTGACTGCCCAATTTGCGTCACGACGCTGGGTGGACGCCGAAAAGTGTGGACTTCAGCCGGGGATTGAACCCCGGAGCACGCGAACATGTGCCTTTGTGTTTCATTTCTTCATATACTTCCTATCAACCACGAAATCAATCACTTTACGTGTGAAGTTTCTTAGTCCATCGATTGGAATTTTGTCCTGCTAGATTTGACTTCTGGCCCACTGTGCATTGTTTTAATTTGTAATTTAACTCAACAATTAGAAATAAATAAATTAGTTTATAATGTTTAACTAATTAAATGTATGTTTTCCTTATGGTGCTGAGATTGCTGTCCATGCTGCTCGCATATACTTTTCTTCTTATCATCTTGGTCCTAAGGCTATAGTAAAGATTGATTTTCGTAATGCCTTCAACGAGTTAAGCTGCGATGCCATGTTGAAGGTGGTTCAAAAACATTTCCCGGTGATTTATCAGTATGTTTTTCAATATTATTCTCAACCAGCGATCTCTTTCTGGGTGATGACATTATTTTATCTCAACGTGGAGTCCAACAGGATGATCCCTTCGGTCCTGCTCGTTTTGCAATTACACTACAATCTATCGTCAATTCTATAACTACAGAATTGAATTAATGGTATTTGGATGATGGCAGTATCGCGGACGATCCTGACCTAGTTCTCTCTACTTTACTTAAAATTCGGGACACATCATCAGAAATTGGCTTACATCTGAATTTTTCAAAGTGCGAAGTTGGTTTTCTTCATGTTCAGCAAGACCAGTACGTTGTTCTTTATTCAAGATTCATGGAAGTAGCCCCTGTAATACGAATTATGACTTATGCTTCAACATATCTGCTTGGATCCGCAATCCCTACCGATGCTACCGAGACGATCCCAGCGGCCCACCATCCTGACTGAGGGTTTTCCAGGGTTTTTCCTCAGTCACACCAGGCAAATGCCGGGATGGCACCTGGCCGACACCTTCCCAAATCCTTTCCCCTCCCCTATCCCGGCCTGAGCCTTAGATGCCATAAATAAAATTCAAATTCTACCGATGCTCTTCGTAGTCTATTGCTTGAGAAGATATCAAAACTAGAATTTTTCTTTTCTCGCCTCTCTGATTTCAGCACATTCAGCATTTTATTCACTTCGTGCTTCTTTTTCCATCCCCCGTTTAATGTATGTTTTACGTTGTTCTTCTTGGCGGGAAGAGACATTGTTACAGGGATATGATTGTGTTTTCCAGGCTTGCCTCGAATCAATCCTCAACTGCTCTCTGAGTAATAGTGCCTGGCTTCAGGCCACTTTGCCCGTTCGTTCGGGTGGACTTGGTATTCGTCGGGCCATGGTTTTGGCGACTCCGTCTTTCTTAGCGTCTTTCCATGGCTCTCGATGTCTTATTGAGTCTATCCTTCCTCCGGGTTTATACCTTGATCCTGATGCGGCTATTCATAATTGTAAAGCTCAGGGGTCTTATTTAACCGGCATGGATTCTCCTTCTTTAGACTGCAGTAGTTCTCAGGCCATTTGGGATGATCCAATTATTCAATGCACCCAGTCGTTTCTTCTACAATCCACCGGTTGTCTTGAGGATGAAGCAAGACTTGTTGCTGCTTTTTCTCCAGATTCTGGTGTTTGGCTTCAGGGTCTCCACTTATCCAATGAAAGTTTTCCTGTTGCTGTTGCTTTACGAGTAGCAGCTGATGTCTGTGTACCTCACAATTGTCCAGCTTGTGGGGCGTTCGTAGATCGAGGCCTTCACGGTTTCTCTTGTGTTCCTAGTACTGGTAGACACATGCGTCATGCCAGTGTAAATGACGTAATTCTTCGTGCGCTTATTTCAGCTGAAATAGCTTCAGTGCGTAAACCATCTGGATGTAGTCGTTCCGATGGTAAGAGATCTGACGGTATGACTCTAGTGCCTTGGAAAAGAGAGAAGATCTTTATTATGTGATTTTGCTTGTGTTGATACGTTTGCCCTCTCGAATCTTCCTCATTCATCTTTGCAAGCTGGTGGAACTGCTTCCCGTCGAGAGGTCGAAAAAAAGAAAAGAAAATACAGTACCCTGTTAGATAAATTCATCCTCATTGCCATTGCAATCGAGTCAATTGGTACTTGGAGCACCGAGGGCTTCAATTCCATCAAGGAAGTTGGACAACGCATTGGGCTTGTTTCCGGCAATGCTCGCGCCAGGGCTTTCCTATTGCAGCTTATTAGTATCGCCGTTCAGCGTGGTAATGTTTCTTCAGTTCTTGGAACGCTGCCTCCGGGGAAGCAATTGGAGGGTTTTTTTCTTCTTTAAATGCTATTTCTCTTATTGTTGTTTTAAGTTTGTTTTTTGTTTTTAAATTATTTTTAGTTGTTCTTTAAGGCTTTGTTGATTTTGCAGATAATTTATGATGCGGTTATTGTTATCTCGTATGTAATAATATGTAATGTTTATCAGTATGTAATAAAAAAAAATATTTGTTTATAATATATATAAACAAATAAATATTTATATATTAAATATATATTTAATATATTATATATAAATATATTAAAAACAAATAAATAAATTCGGATTGTTGTAAATAAAAAAGTATTTAGATTTAATGTTTTAAAGCATTGCAGTAGTATTTGCACTAGTGTTAGTAGTTATAGTATTAGAATCAGTAGTAGTAGTAGTAATAATAGTATTGGTATTGGTATTAGTAGTAGTAGGAGGAGGATAAAGTTGTATTATGAACAGTAGTTTAAGAACATATTACAACATTGCGAAAAATTCGCCATCTTGGATTCAAAATAGTCACCCAAAAATAATTTTCCACACCGTTCGAGCTACAGAAATGAAATTTAGTATTAAGGTGTACGCTCACCGAGTAGGTTACAATAAATTGGGCAAACCTTCCATATGGGAGCATCCGCCTGGGGAAGGGTATGGGGGCGCAGCCCGCCAATGGGAAGCGAGTATTGTAGATGTAGTAATAGTAGTGGTAGTGGTGGTAGTAGTAATAGCTACAGCATATCAGTACCATGGGGACACAGCCCCCCGCCCCCGAGAATCTGGTTACGATAAAGGGGGCTGCGCTTACGATGTTAAGGGCGCAGTCCGCCAAGTGGAAGCGAGTAGTGGCCCAATAACTGTTGCCAACATATTTTCTTCACCTCGCACCAACGGGCGGGTACTTTTGCTAGTCGAATATAATTCCTACATGATCGATTGAATCCAGACAAACATAATGACGAAATAGAAACGTCAAAGTGAAATTCAGAGTAAACCAGGTACCTGGAAAAGTCAGGGAATTTAGTTGTTAATAAAAAATCAATAACGTTATTTTTTTTTATTTATCTGCTTTTGACCATGCAAAGCTTTGTGAATATACTTTTATTTTACGACTACACTCCCTAACATGAAGGACTCGAAGAACTTAAAGTGACCAACTGAACTTGGTTGTACCAGTTTTACTTTTTGTGGACTTATTGACCATTTGTTTTCGAATAAATAATTAAATGTCATAAAAATACACACAAGGTCAGAGGGTGGATGTTGTGGTGGGCCTTTCTGTATATTTTTTCTTTTTTTATACAGCTTTTAGCTAACAATTATTTCCTAATTTTAGAAGCTAAAATATACACTAGAAACTCAAGAAATTCATCCTGGAAAATGTGCTCTACAGACCTGGAAAACCTGGAAAGGTCAGGAAAAAAAAAAAAAAAATAGAAAATCCCTGGTAACCCTGATAATTCATTTTAGCTTCCTAGTGAACAGTACAAGCTTTTAGCGTGTTAATGTTAATTCAGTATTATACAGAAATTCGTAAACCTAGGAAAGCTATTTAGATAGAATGTCAGGCAAGGGTGTTAGAGCTGAAGTGACTTCATGGCATTTTAGAAGAAAACATGAATAGAGTTTTTCCGATTGTTACTTCCATGAGTAAAAGAAAAATAAGACAAAATTAGCAAGTTGTAAAGCTGCTGCAAATAAGATAAACGCTGATTTATTGGCCATTGATAAGCTTTTCATGAGGTAGCGGAAGTGTCCTTTCCTCTCAGTCGAATAGGACCCGGGTTCGTACTCTGGAGACTGTCAATCCTGACAGCTTTTGTAGGTGGTTTACACCTCAGTCAAAAGGCAAATGTCAGAATGGTACTTTGAAATAAGGCTAGGGTCGCTACTTCCCCTTCGTACTCACATTGACAAGATTAAATGTATAGTTAAAGATAGAGACCGTCTGTAGTCTTAGATACTGTTGCAAACAACATGAAATTAAAACTATTTAATTGTGTTTTATTTTAGGGAAGCAGCAAGGGAATGTAGAAGAAAGAAGAAGGAATATATCAAGTGCTTGGAAAACCGAGTGGCTGTGTTAGAAAACCAGAACAAGGCATTGATAGACGAACTAAAGTCATTAAAAGAACTTTATTGTCAGCAAAAAACTGAATGAGAACCGTAGTGTTTAATTCATTGTTTCATTCTTTCTTGGTTATAAATGAGATGTCACCGAATAGGTGACGCAGTCTCGTTAAGTGCTGTGATTGGCTGGTGCAAGAGAAGGAGAGAGATGCTATGCTGCATAATATCCTATGTTGGGAAGTTGCAGGAGGGGGACAGGCAGAGGTATTCTTAAGGCATGTGATGAGTACTTTATGATCATTAATCTTGAATGCTTCGATATCAAAAGCGTGTTTCTTCGATTTCTCTTTTTCTTCTCCTCCTTCCTTATATATTTTTAAAAGAAAAATAAAGATAAATATTTGTTATGTAAGATACTGTACAATATGTACGAAACTTTTTTTTTGACTTTTCAACAACTTCATATATCACAGGAAGCTAATGAAACATTTTTGTTCATCGTTTCTGATAAATCATAATTAGTTCAAAAGAATGGTGAAAGATGTCTTTGTGTATGCGAATTTCGTCGGATATTTTGTGACTCAAACATGCATGTCGTCAACATCCTTCTTATCATCATCACATACTCAGGGCAAAAGAAAAAGAATATATAGAAATATATATATATATATAAAAAAAATATACAAGTATATATTTTGTGCCATAGTTTTTCATTACAGTCAGAAACAAGTGAAATGACGTAGAACTTAAAAGGAGAGTAGATAAATTCATAGAACTTGTACAGAAAAAAAAACAAAAACAAAAAAAAACTCAAAAGATAAGGGCTTTTCAGTTGATCTTTTTAGATATGTAAGAAAAGTCGCCTTTTACTTCTTGTTTATAAAAATGTAAGTGATGATAGATATTTCTCCCTGTGAAAAATCCTTGTATAGCATATGATCTTTGTATTTAAAAATGTTTAAAAAGTTATTCTGTTCATCAGAATAATATGTAATATAGTTCTTTGTCTTGTAAAAAGTGAAAGTCTGGGGTAAGGCATCCCAGCATTTGTAAATAATATATAGGGCATTCCACATTGCTTCAAGTACAAAAGATTAACTTGGAACTGTTATGACAAACATGTGATTGTGATTTAAGCTTGACTTATGTGCATACAAAGTATGCAACACTTGTATTTTAGGGAACAAATTAGGTAAAAATAGACATTTTTTTGACTGTTATTGGTAAAGTTATTTTCTCCTTGCAGAAACTTCCTGAGCGTCAATAAATTACATTGAAAAGAAAATCCATCCTTACCCACAAGTCGTGTGGTAACAGTAACTATTAAATGTTTAAAACAGAAATCAATGTTTGTACTTTTACATATCACACAAATACTAATACAATCAAAGGCTTATGAGTACATTAAGGAATTGTGTCAAAATGTGTTTTACTTTCCTTCTTTCTTCAGCTAATGTTATGAACGCATAATGCGCTGTTATTATTGACGATGAAACTTGATTGGTCATGCATTTCGGTTTAGCTTTAGGGAAGAAAAATTCTGATAAATGAATCTTGTCAATAAATTTTCCTTTGAACTCGTGCTGTTATAAATTATGTTTTTAGGGTATGTTCCTTAATATGGAACAGTAGGGTTAAAACGAAAAGATCTGATGTGTTGCTCATAATTCTTCTTGTTGGGTAGGCATATGTTTTCAACTGCTTTATATATATATATATATAAATGATTGTGTTTTAAATGCTGTACTTGAATTTTGGGACCACGAGAGGACAATATTGATAAGCTGTACAATGCCACTATCTTTCTCAATATGTGGTGCAAAAGTAATTTATGTTGATACTACTGAAATGAAAATTCTTTAGTACCATAATTAGTTGTATTTATAATTTATTTTCGTTGAACTTAAATGCATATAAGGAAACTTTTACTCTATTCGTAAAAGTCATTGTAATATAAATTAAAGCATCTGAAGATGTGAATGAAGAAATATTCCGTGTAATACATCCTACACTGTATGCTTTATTCTCTCCTGACCTGAGCTTGCATGGTAACCTTTTCGTGTGTAATTTTATTGCTATAATTTACATGTAAAATAAATACACTTGTTCAAAGTATTTATACCGATGAGTTCTTTTTCGTGTTTTGTTTATTGATAAATGACAAATTTTCAGTTGAAAATTCTGATGAAAAGGAATGTTTATAAAACCATTAAATCATATTTTTCTTTTATAAGATTGGCTTTTCAGTTGTTGCAGAATTTTTCATTTATAATAGAGTTAAAATACAAGAGAGACAAATTTTAATGCATGTTTTAAGTTCTGAAAAAAGAAAAAAAAACTATCTGAATCGCGGCAGATTGTACTTTAACATATTCCGTAGCATTAGCTGAAGACTTCTGTTATCAACGTTAGTTTACTGTTCAAATACAGATGTCAAAACTATGTAATAGCTTTTGATTGTAAATATATATATGCTTTATGGTATATGAGCCTTACACAATGGAAGAAAGTGTGATTTGCTTAAGACTTCTCATTGTTCGTATACCCTAACACAAACAGTTGCCTTTTTTGTAACATTAGTCATTCACAATAGCATTTTATATATAGCACATTTGTATATGGATTGTAGAGAACAACTGTGCAAATTCATAGTAGTGGAAGAAAACTCAAAAAAGCAGGTAAAGTTCCTTGTTTGTTACAGGGTTTGCTGCAGAAAGAATACTGTCAGTTATTTTCTGGATACAAACCATTAATTCCATAATATTCTCGGTAAGAATCCGGATGTAATCTTTTCATATTTCATGGCTCAGTATTTGAAACTTTGAAACAGCGCAGTTTATATAATAATAAAAAAAAAATCTTTCGTTTTAGCACATTCAGCTCAATAAAGAACATATTTTGTTGTACACAAGTGTTGAAGATATTTAAAATTGTTTTCATATACGTAAGCGAAAGTAAATGAAATACCTGACATAAGAAAACAAAACAAGCAGAGAAGAATAAAAGCGTATCACTCCTACGAAAATATTATTTTTTAAATGAAATGAAATTTAAAAAAATATTGCACTTCTTTTTTTCTTGTAAACAGAAATGTAAAGAGGAAACCATAAATAATGGTCAGGGCTGTTATTTTGTTTTTACTTCCATTGCTGACACGGAAGCGCTAGAAATTTCAGACAATTTTGAGAGTTCTGTTCCTCTGGTAGTTTTGTATAGGACGTTCGTTATATTTGCACATTGTGGTAGTAATTTGTAGTTATTTTCTTTTTTTCGTTGTATGTGAAATTTCAACCAATGAGAAGATAGATCGTATGTCTTACTATGAGAAGTATATCTTAACGCTGCTGTACTGGAGTACTTTAATCCCTGTGTTTAGTGATTTATTGTTTTACTGTGTCAATGTTTAATACGGGCAAGACAAATGTATGCAATTATTCTTTAAAAAAAAAAAATGAAATTATAAAGCAAATACACTCGACAACCAGTGTATGTATAATATGCATCTTTGAAAAAAAAATCATTAGTTTTTAAGTCTGCGTCTTGGTTTGTGAAAAGATACGAGGATACAGTTCTTTGTAAGAATTTCGTTCGAAAATATATCAAAGCTGTTTTACAAGAGATTGAGTTCCATTTATTATAGTTCCCCGAATCAATACCAAGATACACTTTTACTATTCGTGGAAAATGGGTAGGTTTTTCTAAGGTACAAGTACTACAACGTCACAAGTGGAGCAAGTAAAATGTGTTTTAAATTGCCACGCTGTAAATTCAAATTGTGTAGTCTTTGGAAACTGGCGAATCATTCATTTGCTAAGAATCAGGTGTACATACTATATGACATTTTTCTGCTGGGTTTATCTTTAGTATCTTTATTGCCTATTTAACAGTTTTCTTTCTATGAGAAGCTATGCATAGCTTAGAAATATACTTGTGATATACTAACCGTTATTGTCGCGGCCCACAGAGCGGAATTAGAAGGCTAACGAAAATTAGTTCGTGCTATTAGTACTACTACTAATTACTGTATTTTTCGAGATATACTGTGCAGTATGTATCACACAACAGATGTTAATGTGATTCCTCTCCGTCCCCCCAATTCGTCCGTCTGAAGATATGTCGGGACATGCTTCGTGATATTGTTGAAACCTTTCTGCAGGATGCCCGGTGGAAGAACGGTTAAGTCACATAAAAACACTAATGTATGTAAAATAATCCTCTCTATCATGATGCCAGATTTGGTTGGAATTGATTTAACGGTATATCTTAGTTTTAAGCAGTTCAATAATTAAATCCTGTTACCATGGAAACGGAACTATTGAAAATAAAATAAGGCTAAAACGTTCAACGTCGATCCCAGTTTCAGCATATCAAGTTTGATTGTAATTGGTTCAGTCGTTCCCGTGTGACGCACGAATGTGTGTAATAACTTGTCTCGTTACCATTGGAAACGATAATTAGTTTAACCTTTCAATATAACTGAAACGAAGTATAGTGTTCTTTATCATCTGTCATGTTTGGATTGAATCGATTGAACCGTTTTCAGGTGATCCACGAATATTTGCTAATAAGTACCGTTACCATGGAAACCGTAACTATCGTGGAATTCAGTAGGATCTGAAACATTTAGGATAATTCCCTACAGTATGCCAAGTTTGGTTGGAGTTTGTTCATTCGTTTCCCATGTCATGCTTTAATATGAATTTAGTAATGGAATTTCGTTACAACGCAAACTGTAATTAGTCTCTACGGTGGGTTACCTTAAAATTTTGTCTCGTTACAATGGAAACTACTTAATTTGATTGCAATCGGTTTAGCTTTATCACGTAATGAAGGCACTGCGGTTGAGCTTCGCTGCATTAAACGAATTAATTCTCCATAAATAATGTTCAGTCTGTCTACTAACTGAAATAAAGCAAATTTGTCGGCTGGGAGAGTTTAGTCTCACTTCATTTAGAGAGAGAGATTGCAGTTGGTGTATTATGTATATATAATTCTGTAGAATACGATAATTTAAAGTAGCGCGTGATTGAAAATGCTATCAATCGCGCTCACACACACGCACACAAACAAGGGAGATTGCGCAGTATGAACTCAAAGGTGAATGCAATCAGAATCTTCGTATAACGTGCTTTCGGGGTCGAGAAGGGATCTACAATGTAGAATTGAGGATTAAAAGCTATGCTGAGAGAGATTTTGAGAACGAGACACACACTAAGGATTGATTGTTAGCAAATGAAACACAGACTTCAATGATTTCTTCGTAGGGATCAATAATTCGTTTATCTTTTATTGCCTTTTCACTGCAACCACAGATCGTATACAGCATTTGAACACGTGACTTCTTCAATAGTATCAAAACACCATCATCATCATCCTGTTTGACAACCTTTCCGGAAGTTAGCTGCTACGGTCCGCTATGCTTCTTGTGCTAACTGTTGGCTATTCACTGCAATAGTTACGCACCTTGCAAGAATTCTCATGTGATTAACGAATATTGCTATTCTTTCTAAACAAAGTCTATGATTTATCGTAAGAAATGTTCCTCGTATGAACGTAGGAATACTAATATGCAATACGAGTCCTTTCTGCGATTGTATAGTTTACAGAACAAATCCTCCGATCAAAAGTAACAAAGATATGCAGTATATCAAAGAAAATAAGAGAAATAATAAATGAAGATATATACAACCACCAAATAAAATCACTCCTGACAAAGATTCTTTGGTGTTTTGAGACTAAAAGGAATTTATTTAAAGATTCCATCCTTCAAAAATATTTGTCGCAAGACTGTGATAAATTCCTATCAATTCGGCTTTCCTAGCAAGATTATACCAACACAGTCTTGGCTTTCTCCGCACCAGCTTATGCTATGAAACTGGTACTGAAAGATTTTCGTATATCTTGAAACGTTCCGTTCTGATTATGTACTGACACTTGAAACGATGCAAAGTATAATTCCTGATAGCAACAAATGTTTCACCGTAAGTCAAACTTAATGTGTTCTAAAACTAGTTCCTGAATCTTATCCTGGGCGAACAATGTCCTGGATAACGAATTAAATACAGTTTGTGTGACGATAGCGGTTCTCTTCGAAATCCTTACAATGCTACTAAAATTCAAACGGGAAGTCGGCTATCTTTTTCAGTCACTGGAAACAACGTCTAAGCTCCATTCCCTGTGCTGACGTGTACCGGTACTCATCAGTCGCAACGCTGACGTGAGTACTGTTCCAAATCTTCACGAACCCAGTTGACATGCCCTTCGTTGAGGGGGCTACAGCCAACATAAGTAGCAAAAGCGTAGGGTTCGAAAACGCTAACCGAGGAGCTTTTCAGCGGTCCTACGGAATTACAGCGCACCAAACCGGCTGCGTTCAAATTTCAGGTGTTAAACCAAATACCCTTGGTTTTATTTCCTTTGTGCGTGTTGTAATGTGATGTGCACCACCTCTTCAATGTCATTCAAAATTCTTATTAGTTTCTATCGACTGGTGAAGTTCAGTTGTTTGTAATGAACCAGATTCTTTGCCAATACGTTCCATTATCATTTGTATCTCTTGCTGTTTTGTCGTGTTATTTTTCCTTTACGGGAATATTCCAAAAGTTTTGAAGTAACAGTAGCGGAGATCAACATCCGGGAAGCGAAAACCAACATCCTCTGTTGGGCGCCGAATAAACTATTGTCACTCACCTATCTTGTCTCTATCCCACAAAGTGCGGTTCGTTGTAAATACTTGAATTATTCTGTGCAACATTTATAAGAATTGCCTTCCTTATCTTTTAGGTGCTAAAGTAAGCTACAGAATCTATTAGGAGTATCGTGAATTGTGCTTCTATTCAACTAGTATAATAATTGCATAAAACGTCTTTTATATATATATATATTCAGCGGTACACGCTATACTCGCAGCTTAAAAGAATCTCCATAGATGCTATGGAGAGAAACACAGTGGAATATAAGGTTTATCGTAAAATCACTAAGAATTGGAAGCTAGCAAAATTTCGTATCACTAGGAAGACTTTCAGAGCAACCATCGTAATTGAACTGAGTGAATTTGAATAAGTGTTATTGGTAATCTTAGCAGTACAGCGCCATCACGGAAACACTGCCAAATTGGGCATTTGTGGCTTTCATCACTTCGGAGCTCTTAGTTGTGTCACATGAGCCGATGCTAAAGAGCTTATCTCCTTGAAGTTTGCAACACTCATTAGTAATTTTTTTCCCTCGATTCAGTTTCTTGAACTGTCCGTAATTTACTCACTAGGTGGTATTTTCACACTTTTGCATTCTGCCCTGTATCCTTCATATATTACTGTAGGCGCGGGGTCAACCTAACCTCTTCTTCGTGTTAAAATTGTTTACGGAAATAATTTTAATAAAAAACAACGTAAATTAAAACAAGAAGAGAAAATATTAAACATCATTAGATAATAGACACATATTCCATGTGTGTGTTGTACTTTTTATTAATAAATCGCATTTCATCTGCAAATTAATGCTTCACTTATATGGAGCTTAGTCCTCAGTTGTGATCCAATGGCATTTATTAATTACATTTCGTGAAGCACTTTTCGGTCTCACACCAGAAGTCTTCACTTGAGGGTGATAGCCGGTGAGAGACCGAAAACTGATTTGTAAAATTTAATGAATAAATATCAACGCACCTGAGAATCTGAGCTTCGCTTAAGTAAAGTATTAATTTACATTTTTTGGCTTTTAAGTTTCCGAATAAACATATACACAGACAAAAGCGCTTTATATATATATATATATATATATATATATGTTGTGAGATTTATAAGTTAGTGATCATGGAAATTCAGGAGGGATACTCCCACGCTCTTCGTGACGTTCCTCTACAATTGCATGCTAGGGTGACGTCGTGTAACAAAAGCTTTAAAGTTGCACAATTTTTCAGTGCAAAATTCCTTGCGATTTCATGGTTCACTGACCTGGAAAGTCAGGGAATTTCAAATGAATCCGGGAAAGTCAGAGATATGCTTCTAAATATGCCGAAAGCCAGGGAAATCTGCTATATTTCACAGAAGTCAGGGATTTTTTTTTTTTAATTTGTTTTTGCAGTAATGAGTATTTATAAAATGAATATGCTTTTTTTATTGGTTTAACTATCTTCTGTTTTTTTTTTTTTTTTTTTTTGTTTGTTTGTTTAATTATACACTAAAAATGGCTCAAACAAAACAAAGTTTAATGATCAATGGTTGGACTTCAACTGAACCATACATTCGTTGGCTGGTTAAGTATTGGACTCGACAGTTCACAAGCATCTTGCAAGATACGTAAAATAATAATAGTAAAAATTAGTTTATCTAATACGGGGCGTCGAGCTGTAATATCATATTTCAAGGGCAAAGCTCATGTGAATGTAGTTAAAATTCAGGAAGTTCATTCGTCCTTAAAAACTTCTTTAGTGCGTCTACAAGTGGACCAAGAAATAGTCTTCGAGTGTAAGCCAACTTCTGTACCTGCTACTCAGTCATTAGCATCATTTTGCCGCAGATATGACGTTACAAGAGCAGAAATACTATGGACGTTGAAGGCAGTAGACAGCAAGATGTCATTGAACTCGTGCTCAGGCATTGGTGAGACATTTAGATTGATTTTTCCAGGTAGTGCAATAGCCTCAACCTTGAAAATGGGTGGACCAAAGTGTAAATATGTAATTAACCATGGTCTTGCTCCATATTTTAGTAATGTTCTCGAAGATCGATTAAGTCAGTGTGATGATTTTGTAATTCGTTTCGATGAATCAATAAGATTTGTCAGAGGAGCCAGATGGACATATTTGTAAAATACTGTGATATTAATAGAAGTAGAGTGCGTACTGAGTATTTCAACGGTGTCTTTTTGGGTAGAACAATGATTCTCGTGCCTGGCGTGCTGAATTTACCTCTCAGACTGGAAAAGCTGTATTTCCTTTAAAGCATTCTATAACGAGATGGCTTGAAAATGCCCCTTCCATTGACAGAATTTTTACTATTTTTCGAAGATATTAAGAAATCATTGACAGCAGGAACTCTCAACACAAATTAAAAGATGCCTTTATAAAGTGCAAATTGGCATTTTTCAAAAGTTTTTCTTTGGAATGTGAACCTTTTCTGAGAAAATTTCAAACCTCTGATCCACTTGGTCCATATTTGTTTTCAGAGTTTTTGGAGAGATTCATAAAGTCAAACAAAATACCTACCAGAGCCAGTGAAATTTTCTCTTTAGATCTCCACGACAAGTAAATTTACGTGACTTAAGAGAGTCGATCTAGGTTTTCAGAAAAAAAAAAAAAATCTTAAAGAAGTGACTTCAAATGAAATTGAAATTAAAAGGTTCAAACTAGAGTGTCAGGCTATCCTCATCAAGATGACAGAGAAGATTTTAGAAAGATGTCCTTTAAAGTACAAGGTCATTCAGGATTTATCATCATTGGATCCTTGTCTAATTTTCCACCATCCAGAGGAAGGGAAACAAACGCATAACTTGTTGTTAGACTAACAATAGGATCACAGATGATGTTGCTCAGAAAATAAAAACACAATATAGTGTGCTTTGTAATGAAGCTCATTCCGTCTTAGAATTGAACTTCAAAACGTTTTTAGAAAATATGTCCATCTTCAAGACTTGATGATTTTTATTCTTCTATAATGCTAGGAAATAAACCTTACTCGGAACTGTGACAGATTATTACATTAAGCTTGATATTTTCACATGGGAACGCTGCGATGGAGAGTGGTTTTTCTATAAATAAAAACGTACTTGTAGAAAATGTACATGAACATAGTATAGTTGCTCGGAGAACAGTGACAAACACAATCAGATTTCACGAAAGCATTCAGAAAGTCCCTATTACTCAAATGATGTTAAGAAACATTAGAGCTGCCCACAGAAGATACGAAGAACACCTCGAAGAATCAAGGCTGAATCAGAAAGAAGATGAAAAGAAAATTATTGTCTCAAGAAATAAGGAAGCTTGAGGAGCGCCGAAAGGTGATAAAGCTTCAAGCTTAGGAAGAACAACAACAAATTAAAAAATTCAGATACTTCAGAAATGAAAAAGGTAGGTTAGGTTTGTTGGTTTTAGATAATCAAACTACACAGTTTCACCAATTGTCATTGATAAAAGTCGATTAACATAAGCCTACCTTAACGTAATAAAAAACCCTCCGAGCCACGACGAAGCTAAGCTTTCCACGATGTGTTCAACTCTAATACATCTATGTTTGATAATAATCATGAGAGTTTCAAATCGCTAAATGTGGAAAAAAAAGTTCATTAAGTTGGAAAGTAGTATGAAACTGATTAATATGGTTTTCGAGTAATTCCCGAAGAACCCCGGATCACACAATATATTCAGAAGTACTGTAGGTACTTATGTTCATGTGTATTCTTCCGAATAGAGTAGAAGTTTTCATGTATCTTTTTGACGAATCACAGTCGTGAACTAAACATGTAATTTTCTAAACTTTTTTTCTGTTAGTGAGAAAAAAAACAACATTTTTTAAAAAATGGACAGAAGGATAGGCCTTAAAATGAAGGACATGTCCTTTTAATGAAGGACTCTGTTAACTGTACATGTGGTTGCTCTTTTTATCTGAAGTAGTTTAAAATCTGTATCAGTATTTTTATGATGAAACTCAGAATCTCAAATGAAATATTAAGAAGGTGCTTTTAGCAACGTGTCTAGCTAGACACCTGTACTATTTACAAATCCCAGAAGTACGTATTTTAATTTAGACAAACTATAGATTATAAAGATTGAAATAACTTTTATGAATTCGAAAATCCAAGAATGTACGTAACCTAATTAAATATAAAAAATGTTAAGGGAAAATAAGTAGGTATGTGTTTCTTTTTTACATTTATTTACGAAATTGGCACCTTATAAAAATGTTAAAAAAAACATTGAACACACCAGTAGTTCAGCAGATATGTCTGTCAAACGTAAGATTTTTTTATACAGAAAAAAAAGTAGGAATGAAATGACTAGGTACAGTTTGATGTGTAACTTCCTCTTCCTTTTAGTTCCTTATTAAGCGTCTGAAGGAGTGGTGATAATCCACAACCACATTGATTCCTGAAGTCATCCAGGTCTAAGGCCCATATCATACCTCCACCCAGCTTCAGATCTTTAACAAAATTCGCCTGTAAAAAAGAAGTAGGAAAAAATTAATTATTTGCATAACGAAGTAAGGAAAAGATAAAAAATCTCAGAGTGGCACTTTTGCAAAGGATGTCAACATCAATTGAGGAGTTCAAATGGAGAACCATGTAAGTGCCAAACACAAAATTGTTCAGTATTAAAGAAATCCTTTTTCTGATGGAGTTTGGCACTTACATGGTTTACCAACGTGTAGATAATGCCTGGGGTGGCATATTCATGGTTCTTCACTTTACAACGCTTGGCACATACACGACGCATGCAACAGCAGCGCCACCTTGCGATGTCTGTCAGAACTAATTTTATAATACGCACTTTCAGTTTACCATTTTCTTCAGCTTATCACCTACATTCATTCCTACAAAACAAACCAATTTCGATGTTTGTGGCACTTTCATGGTTTTCCATTTGAACTCCTCAATTGTAACAAAGGATGGAAGTGTTATTTTCCTTTTTGTCATACATTTCATTAGAATATACCGATAACTATCTTGTAGAAACATTTGCCACATAGCTCCCTCAGCATGTCACACATATGGAAGTCGAGTCGCCCCTCCGTATCCTAAACTTTTGTATCCATGAATCGATAATATTCGAAGAAAGGGGCTCAGTAAGTTTTATATACCGCGGGCCTGACACTGGGCTGAATCCAGCGAAAGAAATGTTGAGTAGGCACAGCTAGTTAGTTATAGCTTATAGGTTGAGACATTTTGCCATCGGACGTTTTGCCACCAAATTTTATTATCAGATGAAATGAAGTCGAATTGCGACTAACCGGTAGAATTTCACAGTCAGTCTGCTTTATATTACAAATCAAAATGGAATCCTGTTGTTATTTCTTAGGCGACTCAAATATAAATATTTTGTACACAATAGACTTAAAAAACACAAGGTTAAAAATCCGACTTACTTAAAATTACATACTAAAGTAACGCAACTTATAATAGACATCTGCGTGTCATGCATTTAAGAACGTAATCAATCCTACACTTCTAATATACTGTTTAGTATCTGTAGATTCGTTCCAAAAAATGGTTGCTAAATTTTTATCTCTAGCTCTAACTCTTTATTTCTTGGAAGCTGGTCTTTTTTGAGTTATATAAGAAGTTATAGAAGTTTGCAAGAAGAAATCCCAGCTGTGAAGTTGATGGGCATGACCTATTAAGTCATGTTGATTTGGATTCCATGCTTCATTCAGATTAGTAGTTTTGACTTCTTCATCCAGTACGGCTTCATAAACAGACAGCATACTTGAAGAAGAAGAAGAAGAAAAAAAGAACCGCTTGCATAACTTGAACCGAAATTTACTTACTCTTCTGTAACTTCTAACAGTAAGTTACATCGAAATAATCCAAGAATTCTGACAATCAACATGGAACGTTCTCGTCTAGACCCTTCTTCAAATGTATTGAAAACAATGGCAAAGTCTACCATATCGCAAAAGTGTCGGGTCTCTTCTCTTTGATACCAAGTTTCTGTACCTTCCGCCAAGAACTCTGAGTGAGATGGAAGAGATGCACTTAAATTTTCAATTTGAGGATCTGATATGTGACAAGTTCCTTAAATACTAATCTCAACAAAATGACACCTCTTTTCGAATCTGGAAGATGATGATTTTAGTGACATTTTTTCCGAAACAGATGCCAACTTGTGCTACAAAGTTTAATGAGGTAGAAGTGTAATTGGAAGAAAACGTGTTAATGATGAATTAAATGATTTCAAAAGTGAAATAACGTTTTACCAAAATAAAGTAGCGAAACAAACTCTGTGACAAATTATCCTCAGCTTTCAATAAAACGTCCTGTAGCAAATTGTTCTTATCACCAAGAAACAAGAGAGTTAAACATCCCTTTTTTACGATATTGCTGGCAAACAGCCTGCCGTAGCCTTCCGCAATTTCACAGATCCCCAATCTCTCTCCAGCATTCGTTATTGAGCAGCGTTCACCTCACATCATTTATTATTTGTAACATACGCATCTTCCATTTCTGTGAAGAAATAAATATTTCTAAAAGTCAACGAAATGGTCAAAACAATGCATGCCTCAACGGGTAAATAGGAACGTAAAGCGAAATCTCTTCAAGTCTTAGATCTTTTAAAAAGTGTCATGCCGCTTACTGAAATAGGTCCTAAGGTCGGTAAGAACCTTGTTCTTGTCATTATTTCTTAGATTACACAGCATAGCAACTATTTACTAGTAGAGAATATTAAGCGTTATAAGTAAACTAGAAATTATTTAAAGTATACGCATGAAGAATTTGCGTTGGTGACAATGAAATACTACAGCATTTTATGAAAGGGACTTGAGCATCTGAGAATTTTAGTATCCACGGGAACTGCAACCCCACACATACCGAGCGACATTTGCAGTCTATTGTAATATAATCTTCGATGAGGTCGGTTTCCTTTTCGACCAAAGTAGAGTCGTTCCATAATCAATAAGTATTTCAGCCAAAACAGTGCGTTGCAACTCGTAATATTTAAACTTGTAGCGCGTCGTCTACAGTGTCGGTTCAAAGTCACTTAATTGCGCTAAGAAACTTAGTTTTATTTAAGAAATTTTACATTCTACCTTTTTGTGTGTATATATATTACACCCACTGGTTTATATACATGAAAACCAAACGGATTAGAAAGGGAACTCTGGTTACCATAAATATAGAACAAGAACAGCCAGTAAGTTGAATGTTGATAACGTAAGAAAACACAAGTCACATTACATTTTATTGGAATAAAATTGTATAATAAATTAGCAGACAGGTTGGAAAGTATGCCAGTAAATAAATTCAAATTGGAAGTGGAAAATCTGGTACGGTAATTTTTATTTTACGATATATCTAAAAAACTTTAATGAAAGTGTTATGAAATGGTTCAATATTAGGGAGTGCTCTTGCAAGTTTTATTGAACAATCAAGAGGTTGCGTCATTAGACGATTGTAGTGGAAAAAACTAAACATACCTTTCGTTTAATATCATCAACATCGTCATAGGATACCCATTGGTTTCCTTTGTAAGCATAAGGTCCAATCCTTCCTTGTGGATCTCTGACAACATTCCAACCACGATTTTTCACAAAATTACATATCTAGGGAAAAAAAATGTTATGGAATCAATCATATTTCGAAAATTCTATTGTTTTACTGTACTTAACTCCATTTTATGGTCTTCTAGTACATCACTGTTTTACTTAATTACTTATATCTCTCACTAGTAGTTTTCAATGTAAGAACTGGATAATGAGTTCAATTATTATATTAGCTATGTGCAATTTACAATTCATAATAATCCCTTAACCAAAGTTAAATATTTAAACTACTTCAACACATATTCACCCACGCTAATTGTAGGTTGTATGTTTTGCTGCCATTTCACGATATATATATATTTCACTATGTAAAGAATCTTTCATTACCAATGTTCAAGATCCGTGGTATGACTGGCCCCTTCCCCCTTTAAAAATAGAACTCTTGAAGACTTACAGAATGTAAATGTACATTTATGCTCAATTGTGATAACTTTATACATTTCTGGCAGCACAGAAAACGTTACTAGTGGAGAGAGTATGGCATCCACTATTGGCGCAACGTAGCTAGGTAGCTCTGGTATAGACCTCATAATAGAATATGACGTCTATGCCAGAGCTACTCAGAGGATAAATTCAAAATCACGTGCTCTGAACAGAAACCCATTACTTTTGGCGCAGACAGAAATGGGGAAGTGTGCTAAGTCTATCTATTATGAGGTCTATTATTATATTTACTACCGGGAAGAGTCCTTGTTTTAAAAATTAAAATCACCAGTTTATATTAATTCTGCTTCATTCTGTTTTAGCCAACTAGGGATGGTATCACATTGCTAATATTTAATGAAAGTTAGTACTGTAAAAAATGTTTACGTAACATCAATACATAAATAATTTTCTTACATATTTCATGTATGTAACCGATTATGTCCATGAAAGCAAAAACGAAGAAAATTAAATATGGTTAACTTTCTTATTAATGCCAAGCATACAAATTTTGTTTGAATAAAAGCATTCAAGACAATCGTTTTGAGAAATTTAATTAATTTGTTTTTAAATAATTAAATTTTTCATTTAACAATTTGCAATTCAAAAGTATATTTTAATTCAAAAAGTGCTTTTCTAAATTTAGATATTTAAGTGAAACATAAACCTTATTTTGAAACATACTTCTCATATTAAAATATTGTATGTAAAGTCCAAAATACATAGTTGAAAGATCAATATTAAAAATAGAAGTTAATCTTAGATTTTCTTCATGCTATAGTAGTTCTACATCATCGAATTGAAATTTCATATCAAAATTATCCATTTGTTATTGGCTATTTTGTAATTTCATAAAAACGTTAATTAATGATTGAAATGAATTTTACCAAATGTAAAAATCGACAATAAAATTACTAACCAACATATTTGCAAAATGTTCAATTATCTTCCTATGAACACTACCCTCTATTTTTTTAAACTAAATTCATTATGCTCACTTTATGAGTGCAAATCAAAGACAACCTCAGTATAAGTTAATGTTGTAGTTACCTGTTGTAGCAAGTGAAATATATCAAACGCACTATGAATACCAAAAACCTATAAACTGAAACATATATATGAAATAAGTATGACACGGTATATATACAGTATAAATATGACACGGTATATACACAGTATAAATATGACACGGTATATACACAGTATAAATATGACACGGTATATATACAGTATAAATATGACACGGTATATATACAGTATAAATATGACACGGTATATATACAGTATAAATATGACACGGTATATATACAGTATACATATGACACGGTATATATACAGTATAAATATGACACGGTGTATATACAGTATAAATATGACAGGCTAATACTAGACATATATATTTAAAAAGTTACCTCATAAAATGCAAGGAAACCACCAGCTCTCGTGAAAGGGCCTGCTTCTCCAGGGCCAGTACTCCTTGCATTCAACCCGTAGTCTCCACTGTCATATAAAGTAAACGTTTGTCCATAAAGTGGCATTCCCATTACAATTTTCTTTCTATCCGCTCCCTTTTGTAGCCAGTAATTAATTGAAAAATTCTGTAAAGAAATTTTAAAAAGAAGTTTGAAACAGTCAACTGAAAAAAAATGTTTCCTTACTAAATAAGTATTTTTTTTCCTTCGTAAAAATGTTCGTATACACATCAGTAGTAAGGGTCTGTATAATAATTTTGCAGCGCATATCAAGAAAAGGTAAGAGTAGCAAATGGGAAAAGTAGGATATTTATGTGCACATTTCAATTTGTTAACAGTTGTACATTTACTCTCCAGAAAATTGGTTGAAATTTGACAGAACCATTGACGGCGTGAACTGACGTAAAACAAAATCAGTTGACTACGTTTAACTTACTCGATCTTGTCAATTGAAGCAACGTGTTGTGATACTTACTAATGACCAAACCATTCATAATATAAAGATACATATTTTTTGATACGTGGTTTGTAATACTACCTTAAAAGTAACAGCTGTGTAGCAACAAAACACACTTACAGTAGTCATATACTTGTACATAAAGAATGAATGCATAATCTAAGTATTTTATTTTTCAAAAAAGAAAAAGAATATAAAATAAAGTAACCTATATGACAACACTGCGGTCCTCTTTCCCACAGCAATGTTCGTGCCAACAATGTGTGTTAGTGAGAGAATGGTTATACAGTTCTAGTAAGCAAAATAATTCTGGACAGTGCTCGAAGTGGGTTAGAAAAGGTAAGGGAACGGTTGAAGAAGTGGGCTATAAAAGGTAAGGGTACGCTTGCACCTAGTAAACCTAAATTGCCTATTGAAAGTAAAGACAATGAGCTCCCATTAATAAAAAGGTAGGGGTACGTCACGTCCAAAATAAAAAAAAAACGTAAGGGCACCCCCTGTGTACCCCTTCCCCCGTCACTTCGAGCACTGATTCTATACTTAACGGCGAGGTTTACGTAGACGTTGCACCCAGTAGACTTTAAAATAACTAGAAAATCATTATATTTTAAGGCAAGAGCACACGAAACTTTAATTTTCACGAAGTCATCGATTGTCTGACATAAATCATTATTGTGTATTTATATCTTGGAAGCAATTAGCATGTTCACAATAATTTTTAATGAAAATTTTAAAACTAGCAACGAACCCTTAATATTATGCTAATTATTTTGTCTCTTTATTTCAGGTAGATGCAACATTAAAACAAATAACTTTAACCGGTATAGTCTTCTTCCAAACTTAAAAACACACGCACACACACTAACTGAATCGTTCACGGAAATGAAGTTGTAACCAGCATTTTTGTCAACAGTGATGTAATGAGGGAACAACATTGTATTGAGCATTGATAATACGGTAATGGTATTACTTTTAGGTTCTCGCTAAAGATGGTAGTACTGTGAAATGTGTGTTGGAAGTAAAACACTGTAACAGAAAACAATATGCCGATTGTCTTCTGTCTCCTGTGGAATTTGGTTTCTCTTGTTTACAACGTTATTCAATTACAAATTTTTAAAAAGAATTTAATTGAAAAATGTCGTGTCTAGTCGGTCATTTTGAAATAATTGTCTCGTTCCCGCAAGAACGACAAGCATAAGAATTGAGGCGTATGCGCGAACAAAAGTCTATGTTAAAAGATAGAGCATAGAATTTTGTTCGCGCATATGCTTCAACTGATTTTCTCCTTGCTTTCTCTTGCTCGAAACTAAAACTTCGTTGATCCAAATATCTTTCTTTTCTTTATTTACTCTTTGTTTCTACAGTTTGTTCGTTAAGTGACTTCCATTTCGTTTTCGTTTCCTGAGTACGTTGTTTACTTAACAATTGTTAACGCACGCCGTACAAATATTTTCTCGAAGAAAGATGCTGTATCGTTTGAATTTCCCCTTGAATAATAATAATAATAAAAAAAGCATAGTTAACTAGAAAATCCATTAAAAGAAATATAGTGGGTCATCGGCTTACATTTTGTACTGTGCAATTGTTTGCGTTGTCTTATATTTCATACTGAATGTCAGGAAAATTATATTGTTGTTAAAGGCAATGTAAAGTCAAGATGTACGCCAAGAGATGGCAGCACTATCTTCGTATATGTCTAATGTATTTTTATCGTTGCACGAAATTCCAATACTGCTCCTACAAATTCAAGCCTAGAGAGTTCAAACTTTTAGGGAAGAAAGTTCATAACCAATTCAAGAGTTCTATCCGTGCCGATTTTTCATTTTCTTTCTTGTTCATTGTTGCTATGGATATATCAATGAAGCACTTTCAACAATGAACAAGAAAAAAATTAAAAATCGGCACGGATAGAACTATGCAATTGGTCATGAACTTTCTTCCCTGAAAGTTTGAACTCTCTAGGCTTGAATTTGTAGGAGCAGCATTGGAATTTCGTGCAATGATAAAAATACATTAGACATATAAGAAGATAGTGCTGCCATTTCTTGTCGTACACCTTAGCTTTACATTGCCCTTAATGACATTTTAATATGTTTAGTGTCAAATCGATTGTGGCAAATATTATTTAATACAATGGCTCGTTTTAATGTTTTATTGTATGGTGAGTACGCGCCATAAGACTTATCTGCCTTGACCTTATTTTAGGGGTAATTTTCAAACTACAAACCTTTGTCTGTATCGGACATTTAAATACATTACTTTAGTCCTTATTACGAGGGTGACTCAAATGAAAATACTATTCGATTGTCCTGTAAGTTTGTATCAGAAAGAGACATTATATCGCACGGAACGTAACCGAGAGGTGACAACACAATACTGGCACCCTACACAAGGGCGCAGCAGTAGTGTCAAAGTGGCAGCTCTCTACCACAACATGCACCAAAGAGAAGCAGCGGTCCGTTATGTGTTTTTTGTATAGTGAAGAAATCAAACCCATGCAAATTCATTGAAGAATAGAAGAGAAGTGTGATGATGCATGTTTATCCCTGTAGCAACTATACAAATCGAGCAGGAAATTTAGTAACGGGATAAGTCCGACGGAAACGTACAGCAGGCGGTGGATGAGTTATTACACACAACACCAAAAGACTTTTTCTCGAGGAATTCATACTTTTTTCAATCGAAGGAACACTTGTGTTGCACAGGCAGGAATACTATGTGGAAAGGTAATATAATAGCTCTTTCCTACCTTTTCTTTGTTCAATACATTGCGCTATAAAGTATAAGTTTCAATTTGAATCACCCTCGTATATTTTAAGTTTAGCTCTTTCAAACCCCAAAATTCACTTAATCCATATAAAACAGTACATAATGCATTGTAAGTTCTACATGCCGGTAAAGGTGAACCAAACAGTAGAACATCATTGCTCTGTATTTGATGTCACTATCGGTAAAGACAAATACGAGAGCTAGGATGTGTCACGAATTATTCAATCACAGTTCTTTTAATAGATAGGTTTAGAAAACACGAAAAAACATGTGAATTTTACCTAGGCTAGAAAGTTTTTTTTTTAATATACAAACTAATATTTTGAGTCTTTTATGTGATTAGGTTGACTTTGAATATTTAAGACTATAAATCTTTCCTTTCACTTCTACTTACAGCATTGAAGTAGTCGAACGTGTCACCAGGATAGTAGTACAAAGGAGCTAGATGACCAGTCATCTTGTCCCAATGTCCATGGAAATCGTATGTCATCACAGCTATCCAGTCTAAATATCTATTCAAGATAGGAACATCATACCCTGCAATAATGTAAAGATGCAAATAATTTCAAAATTGATAATAATATAGATTCAAAATTCAAAATAATTTCAAAAGAGGGACTTGTTTGTTTCATTATCTAAACTTCAAACCAGAAATAATATATAACTTGTAGTATTTTGAAAATGGTTGTATAGCGATGAAGATTTATTTATAATATATCTACTTACTGTACTAAATTTGAAGTCTTGTATAGAACAAACACAGTCTTAATATTATACTATGGTTTGTGTCAATGTTTCGCTGTTTCTAGTAACGAACAGCTTAGTCAAAGATATAGTAACATAGAGTAGAATCGAATCGAAAAGAATAAACTGTACCCTTCAAATTTTGATTTGAATGAATCAATATTGCTAGATACCAAGGTGGAATAAATCATTACTTAATGGAAGAAAATTTACTAAACGATGGTGTATGGATGCGTTGTGACGTAATAGAGTATGTTTCTTCGAAAACTTTTTAAGGTGAAATATATGTACATTTTGTATTCTTTTTATGTAATGTGTAAGTTCTTTTGCTAGTGCATATCAGTTCATAAACCCCTGACAAGAATCCTTTGTATTCGGTGAGCAATTTTTCGATATTTGGAATTGAATATAATTGTATTTATGACCTTTAGATATCATTGACTTAGGTCAGGATAGTTGAGAGAATGTTGGAAAGAAACAGACCCTACCAATTGAGCTACGGCCGCTCGGTTTTTTGATATTTGGTAGGGGAGCTCAGGGCTGGAGTAAGGTTGTGTTATATTTTTGAGCACCTATTCAGATTTAGCGTGATCTTGGGGTAAATTGGTAGCTTTGTTCATTTTGCAGTGATATTGTTGATGGTACTGTTCCTGGGTGAATTTCTACTATATTGTGCCATTTCTGTAATATTTTATTATACCCGTTTTTTGTTGTAAAAATAATCACTCCGAAATGTACAAAGCTATCAATATGTCCTAAAACCACGCTAAATCTAAAAGAATGTGATCGAAAAACACAACCTTACTTCAGCACTGAGCCCCTCCTACCCCCGATATCGAAAAATCGTTCACCGAACGTAAAGGATAAATCGTGGTAACAAGCAATTGTCAGGGTTCATGACATGCATTTGCAAAGCAAGCTACAAAAGGCAGATCAAGCGTAACGTGCAAACCAGAAATTACGGGACATGAAAGAAATGCAAAATCTTCTAATTCCGTCTCCGGTCTGTTCAAATCCCTACATGATGAAAATCGCAGCATAAAATCTTTTTATCCCAAGCCAGTATAAGTGCTGAGGGACAGGCTTCGGATATCATGTTTGGAAAGTAACCATGTTATGTTATTTCTAGACAACCATCACTTAACAATGATCTTGACAAACTCAGTAAAACTTGGCTATCCTTTATTAAAATACTACTAACAACATGTGTCTCAACACACAAGAATTTACAAGAAAAATACATATTAGTTTGGTTCTCTATTAAGTGTTTAGATATTATTTTACATTATCATCAGCTTTGCTTCATCATTACGAAAAAAAAAAAAAAACAGTATATTTCACCTTAAAAAGTGTTTCAAAAATTGTCACAAAGCGTTCTTAAGTCCACTGTTTAGTAACTTTACTTCCCTCACTTGGAAAGTATTTGGGAACATCGATTGATTCAAATAAAATGTCAAGGATACAGTGATAAATGTTGATTCTGTTTCTTTTCAGATCTATTCTAACTTTATTTAATTTATTCTTTTTACTATTTGTGTCCGAATGTTTAATATAAGTAACAGTATTACAAGCTGTTTATCACTAAAATAGCGAAACGTTGACATCATATTATAATTAAAGCTGCGTTCATACTACAGGGGACTTAGAATTTATCATAGGAAGTAGATGTATCATTTTGTTCACACAAAAGTCACTTTCACGCTATAATTAGTGTTCATTTTTTCCTCTTGTGTATATATACAGTATGAAGAAACTTTCATCTGAAAGTTAATTACTATTCACTTTACCGGAACATTCTTAATGACAGAACTGAGAAAATGTGTTCCCTTCTGAACCAATATTGTTAACACAGATTCATTTTAAACGTAGCTAATTTTAATGTCTCTATAAAGAAACACATATCCTATGTAGAGTCTTGATTTGCCAGACGGTTTTCATTCAAAGAAGATGTCGAGTACTCTGTGCAGAGATTCTCACCATCTTTTTATATGGTATGTGACTGTGAGACCAGAGTCCGCTACTCCTTGATTCAAGTAGCTCCGCATTTGGCATCACGATGCTAGATCAAGACAAATCTCTTCACTCCATAGGCAAGAACGTTGACTAGTTTGTTACGCTGCATTTTAATTCTAGGAACAATAATCAAACTAAAAAAAAACTCTTTTTCGTTAGCTGTTGAAGCATGTAGTATTCCCTGCGGACGACAAATATTTTTAAAAATTGAATTGGTTGTAGTATGATAGATTGACTTATAATTTTTTTTAATCAATAGGCGCTGAAGTAACTGAATGCATTTCAAGTGTGTTGAAGTCAGTGAGTCTGATATTTATCCAAAGATTTCCCTCGATCCAATAGTTGAAAACATATACGATCGGCTTTCATCACCCCTTTCCCCATTTCTTTTTTCCGAAAGTTATGATGATAGCGAGATGTCACCCCTTAGATTTGAAATGCGTTGAGGTGACAGGAACTGTACATGTCAAATTTATTGTTTTTGCTAAAAATACGTCTTACTTGTGCAGTAAAGAAATCCATATTCCATATATCTAGATTATTTCTATTTAAGAGATCAGTGTGAATTTTTCAGTGTCAAAGCTGATGTTATTTCTGATTTAAAAAATAAATAAAAAATAATGGAACTGAATTCGATTTTAAAATATTGTCTGCATATCTTTCTTTCCCCAATACTTCTTTTGACTTTCGTTATAACCAAGGTTGGAAAAAACATGCTTTTAAAACAAACATATGTTAAAAACGTGTTTTTTTGTTTTAAACACGTTCTTATAGACTTAAAAACAAACAGTGTTTAAAACGTTTTAAACATTTTCTTAAAAATATAAAAATGGTAGGGGTTGTGACAGGTACTCCATCTGCAGTAGCTTCTATAACGTTTCAATCGCATTTTCGGTTTATTCATATGCACTTACTAGAAATTGTAAGTTTTATTTTCCAAATTGGATGAAATTTGCAATTTATTAAAATTCAATGACAAAGCTATTTATTATATAAAAAGTAAAAAGGTAAAGGTAAAGGTGCGTGCAATGCGCACGCGCCGTGAACGGCGCATGGGGACGTGGAGGTAGTGATCCACATATTCTCGACCAACGGCACGAATTGAGGTGGGGAGGTCAGTCCCACACTCGGCTGCCTTTATCTCCCAAAGTGCCCAGGAATACCAAGGACACGGTGGTACTCAATTTGATAGGAGGCTGAGAATATCTCAGAGAGCCAATCATGGGAACAATGAAGGAACATTCTCCAGTGTCCTGGCCGGGATTTGAATTACACTTCTTGAAATGTTCTCTCGTTCGGGAAAGAAGACTGCCATTTCCTTTTTACACAATCCACATTTGGCTTTTATGGTTATTTTCGGAAGGATTAACTTTAATAAAGTGTGCCCAGATAAAATCCTTTTTCCTTCCTGTGCAACCCACGTCTATAAACGAACAGCAAAGAAACAGAGTACATAGTGTTGTAAAAAAAAAGTTTTTATTTTCTGTAAAGTTTTTAGAAAGTTTTTTCAGTTCATTTTCATGTTTTTTTATGTCTTCTTTTACAAAGCAATTATTTAATGCTTTACGCTTCAGATAATCAAGGTAATCAGCAGGATTGGATTTAAGCTTTCACACATTCATCCCAATTTACTATTGCTGTGTTTTCCTGCAGCCTTACGAGGCAAGTGATGGGATTATTTATGAAATCATTGTCACATTGCTACACTTCCTATATCTTCACACTGACAAACATGAGGGAACTAAGAACAAATGGACTGAAGTTATTTGGTATAGTTTGTAATAAAATACTAATAAACCTCCAGGAAACTTAAATTTATAGGAATTTAAATTCCTATAGATAAATACAACTTCGAAGACATCTTTACTGTAAACTGGAAAACTATGAATTCTGACCGAAATATGCTCTCATCTCGTATATACAGTACAGTACGTTAATATCTAATTACGATATTATTCAAGGAAGATATCCATTTTTGATCATAATTACCGTCCGTAAAAACCGTAGAGGCTTGGTGTATAATAAAATCAGAAGTTGTCTCCATTTCAACTTTGCAATTATCTTTAGCTAAAAATTCCCGGCAATAACCTGCTTCTGTTCAAGGTCAGAGGTATATGTCTGCGTTTACTAGTACAATGTGCTTCACTATAAAAGCTCGGTGGCATTGCTCTACCAAGTCCCGGGCTCCATGCTCCGGGCTCCAAGCCTCGCCCCATATATATTAAAAATATATACAGATAGAGACAGTGTAACAAAAATATTTTGTTGTATGCGTATGTATAAATGCATAATGAATACTCTTATAAACAAGCAACTACATATAGGTTTCTTCTAATGAGTCTGTTGCAATAGGGCTCTGAGAAGTATTATTTCAAAGCATATCATAACGTAGGTACGCCCCGCGGCTCCCGCCCACGCTTTTTTGAAAGTATAGGAAGAGCTATCTTGCACATAACAGTACGGGGGGTATTTGAAAAATTGAACTTTAAAATAGGGTGGCAACGCTGACACTTGGGTATAGGGAACCACAGTATGTTCCGATTGTGTCGAATATGTATACTCAAAGCTTGGTGCGGATACGTAGAAATGAATGGAAGTAGTACATATTTAATTTTTAAAATTGATTGGCAACACTGTCAACTGTGGGACCTGAAGTACCTCTATGACGCGTCCCAGTACGTAAATACAAAGTTTTACGTAAATACGTTCAACGATATGGAAGCAATTAAAAGTTTTATTTTCTGTAATTGGTTGGCAACACTGACAACTGCGGCGCCGGAAGTGCCCACATGAACTATCTCAGTACCTAATGCATATGTCAAATTAGGTGTATCAAAGGAATAAATAAAACTAAAATTAAAATTTCATAAAGCAAGTTAATGATTTCAAGTTTGAAAAAGCAAGAAAAAAAGCAAAAAAGATACGAGTGTGTATTACCTTCGTCGATAATGACTTTGCTTGGTGAAACGGCTGCTGATAGTAGCCAACCTCTTGGTCTAAATGCTGCACTCAATTCCCGTACAAGAGCTGCAAATCCATCTTTGTCCGAGTCTGGCCCTATGTTACAATTTACCTATAAATAAATTCTGAAGGTAAATAAGGAAATAATTTTTAAATATGCGTTACTCAAGTTGCAAAATATGCTGAAAAACTCCCCCTTTTTTCGTCAAGTTAATCGTTGGTTTTAAAAACATATTTCCGTTATACGTGATCTACTATTTCTAATTCATTAATGATAACAACAGCGGTAGCTATTTTGGGAATCATAGTATCTTGTGCTACTTCATATGATTGCTCCCGGTACTTTATGAGGAATCCGTCCATATCATATGTCTATTCATATTTTTAAAAAAGCAAAATGTTTCGCTGTTAAAGGTGGGACATAGCGATATATGTACTGAAATACTAACTCGTTCATATAACTTGATAGTTATGTCTTACGTCCAAAGTAATAACCTTATTAAAATATATATATATATATATATACTGTATGTGCATAGAGAAAACGTTGGATGAAATAAGATTTTATTTTCTCTAATGGTGAACAAACAAGGTACATGTACATGTTTATTACGGAATAAAGTATCGACTAGAGGAAAGGAAGGAGGGACCAAAAGGAATACTACATAAAGATTAAACGTGCAGAAACACTTACTTAACTCAAATATGAACTAACTGAAAGGAACACTTTGAAGAACACTTTCGAATTCGGAATTCATTATTGAGAAGTGCCGAAAAGTGTATAAGAACAATGTTGTCAGACTGTGACGTCACTTCCGTGTTCGCATTTGTATGAACGTGAAAATTACAAAATAATAACAACAACAAAGACTACTGAGTGTTTTGAAAGTTCATATATTCTAAAGTTTAAACCACAATTAAATATTGATACATTTGGCCAACAGACAAAGGTTGTATTGTCTACTAAATACTATATAAAACACTCGATTGTCACAGATAACATTTTATTTATTCGGTCAAAGCATTGTTGTTGTTATTTTTTTTTTTTTTACATTCATACAAATGTGAGCACGGAAGTGACGTCATAGTCTGGCAATATTGTTCTTATACTCTTTCTGGCATTTGCAACGAACAGTCCAGCATTCTCAATCTAACTTACAAATATTACCTTACCGTATATCCTTTTAATTTTCCTATCGTTTGAGAATGCGAGTGAAATATATCACAATTGTACTTAATGTTTCTTGTTTAATATATAAAACAATTGGCTGCACAGCATCAGGTATGAAAATAAGTTCGTTTATACATCTCAAAGGATTGTTATTTCAGACTTTCTTGTTTGTTAAATATTATCATACTTGGCTATGTATTTTGCATTCTTAGAGCCGTTGAAAGCAAGAGAAAGCCAAAACTTGCAAACTTCTTATATCACAAAAATAAAATAGTTCTTGTTGTTTGTCACTTTTACTTTTGTTTAAATTATAGTTGTTTCTAGGTTTAGCAGAACTTTAGTTTATGTTAGAAGGGCAGAATAACTATCTAATTTATTGCTCCGACATTCTCATTGATGCTAAAGGAACAGAGGAAGGAAAGTAGTGCTGAGTTTTAAGTATACAAGTATTTATAACTATATGGTAAGAAGGAAGGGTACTTATAGTTTATTGTTCCATAGGCGAATACACACACTTTGTGTGTGTTCGCCTATGGAACAATAAGCTGTAAGTACCCTGCCTTTTTACCATAAATTTACCTTTAATTGCCTTCCCGGTTATCCTTTGTGTTAGTATTTATAACTATATATTCAAGTTTCTTAAATGTATAAACACTACGAGCATATTATATATCACACCTTTCAGTGATTTAGGACAAATGAAAGATACTCCCTTATCTGTTCTTCCATATTTTGTTTTCTAGGTCTAGCATCTTACCTGCCAGCACTTTGGATATTCCCAGTCAAGATCAAGGCCATCGAAATTGTTAGCCTCTATGAACCGAATTACATGATTAATAAATCGAGATCTGGCAGCAGGGCTATTCACAAGTCTGCTATACTTGTCTCCAGCCGAATCATTCCAACCACCAAGTGCAACCAGAACTTTAATTCCAAGCTTTTTGAGATCTGTGACTTGTTTGTAGAAATCTGTGTAAATAAAAATATACGATTAATTCAATTAAATGAAATCCGAAATAATAAATTTGAAATTAATGTATCACTGCATTTAATTTTTAAAACCAGTATGGCACATGTGGAACAAAGTTTTGATTAATTTAGTTTTCAAGAATGATTTAAACAGAAAATCATTTAATCTTTCGTAATAAAGATGCAATATAAACTAATTGGGTACCGTATTACCATATTATGCTATGTGCTTCACCCTTGTTATAAGTATTTAAAATAAATTATAATGTGATGTTTCATTATTATCCTTAATTTACATGTTAAAATAAGGTTATTTCTTTCCTAGTGCTAGGAAAACAAACATTATAATTATGATGTTATTCAGAGCATAACAAAGCGTTACACTATGATTAAGGAGTTACCATAAGATAATTCAACTAATACTTAGGAGAATAAACGTCATATTTACGTCATTCAACCAATACTTAGGAAAATGATATCTAAGGTTGATAATGAAACATCATATTATAATTTATTTTGAGTATGCACGGCAGGGGTTAATGGCATGATAGAATATTATCTTTCCTTCAATGTCAATTCTCATGTAATCATCTTTTTTCTTTTTCTTTTCCGTCCTTTAGACAATTGTACATGTTTTCTTCCAATGCGCAATTTAATCACAATTTTATCAATAAACTGTTTCTGTGAAACAATACAAGTGGTACAGCTATATAAAAATGAGAATATTTATCACAGTTGCCGTGGATGATGAATACAAAATGGACAGAAGGATGGACCTTCTTTACAAAATGAAGAAGAAGAAAACGGAACTCAATGACTAGATTTGGTCTACTTATCTCCTAATATCGCTCCTCAACGACTCAAGCCTCATATAGATCTTTGCGCTACGAAAACCTTGGTTTGCTTATTTTGCAACGTCTCGTCAAATTCGACTTCGATCTCGTCATACGACTACTAATGTTCATCTTTGTTGACACACAATTCTGCGATTGCTATGACAACGCATTCCTAGAGGACCCGGATCACATCTTTTTCAATGCTCAAAATATGAACTTTTTCGAAAAAGACTGTTTCAAAGCCTTCCTTAAAATACAAAACCTTGCCGTTATCAATCGATTTTCTTGTGACTGAACCTAACCTACAAATAGGCTACATTCTATTGGGTTTTCTTCGAGCTAGTAAAATACACGTATAACACTATAAGTGATATAATATTACTTACTCTACTCAGTTTTCAAGATCAGAATGTTCTTGGAACGTGACCTTGAAATTTTCTTATCTCTTAAACCACCTTTGATATTTAGCTAATTCTTTTGTTGCCTTTACGTTATGTGTGAGCTTATTTTTTTAAAAGACAGTTACCCTTAAGCACCTAAATAATTTTTACTGTTTGGGCTCAATCTATATATTAATTACTTACTAACTTGTGATTTATGAGATTGTAATTATAATTGTGCTTGGAAAATTGATCTCAGCTTGTGATGACTTATATTATCGAATTATTTAGTAACCGTTGGTACAAGGATTATATTGTTCGCCAGTTGTGTACCGGTCGCCAACAATCGCACTTCTCAGTTTCCATTAACAAGAAAAGAAAGCCATATGATGTAAAAATTATCAAGTAAATAGTCTACTGTTTTAAAGCAATACTTTTTTACCAACAAATTGTACAATTCGGACTGAAGTTTGTCCATAAAGTGTTTAAATATTTAGTTAGCTTAGTAAGCTCATTATATATATGTAAAATGAAAGTATACACACATTTTTACATTCTTTTCTTTAGTTCACAATGTGTCCTCAAATCTTGCAATGTTAATTTAACTTATTTCCCGACGTCATAGAATGATGAAATTTTGCACAGCGACGTAAGTCGGATTATAATACAATATTCCATTGTTACTTTTATATATTTCTATATATTTATTATATTTTAAAAGCATATTTTAATTTTAATTTTTAATACAGACCACTAATACTAGCCTGCAACGATGAATAGTGAAGAGTCTGACGGGTTGCAGAACACTTTAGGATTTGAATCACAAATCATTAGCTTGAGAAAAAGTATTCGAACCGAAGTAACTCGAAAAAAATATATAAACACTTTTTAAAGACATACTTTTCTTGAAAAATTCGTACTAAAAAATAAAAAGTAATTTTGTTTATGCATGATTAAAAAGAAAAGCATGATGCATGCGAATTAAAGAATTTATAAAGTGACTGTACATTATTTTTTTCAGTAATCACTATAGATTTCCTGAATTACTTTTATTTTTTGTAAACTTGTGGTGTGTTGTATATGGTCATAACAGATACGAAGCATTTGTCAGAATTCTATGGCAGAAAGAGCATGACTAAATTTCTAATTTAGTATGCACTTCTGTCTCCACCTTTAATCACCATAAAAGTGGACAACTTTTCAATTTGGTATTGTCACAGGTATTGGTAAAAAGAATGTGCAGGTTAGCACCATAAACAGATCTACAAAGAACTGCTACTAAATAGAGGTAAAAATGTGTCACGAAGTGATTTATTAGTCCAAACAAGTGACAAAATCGTGTTACTTTTCACGTTCCGGAACTAACATAACAAGTTGAATATTCTTTCAACAATGACAAGAGGTGATTCTGGCAATGGATATGCAGAATATTAATAGCGTTAATACTTAATAAAGATCCTTTGCTATGTATAGAACAAAAGTAGGAAGATACAAGTTTAACTTTCAGCAGATTGTGCAAATAGTATAAATATAATGGTAGTGTTGGTGTGGTGAAAGATATCCAACTTGACCATACAATTTTGCACCATTAAAAAAAATCTTCCCCAAATATTGTTCAAAATGGTTGTCTTTAGAGTGGAAATGTTGTAGCTGCTACTTAGGTTTGTAACATTTTTCTAATCAGAATTCTTTCGATATATTCTTTTTTTTTTTTCAAGATATTTTTCAGAAGCTTTAAAAATTGGAACAAATGTGGGAAGTTTGACTGTAATTGAATCTTATATTTCGTTTCTTATCCATCCGGAACATACCTTGTGGCTAAGAATTAATCTAAATTCTTACTTTTTATCCTCAATTAAATTGTACACTTACCATTATCCAGATCAGCCCATGTATCGTGCGGCTTTATTGTCAACGTTCCGCCATCTAATACAGCAAAACCATACGCAATGTGCGTACATAAAGAGGGATCAATATTCTTGGGCTCATATTTTCCTTCGCCTTGCCTAGAGCAAAAAGAACAAATTACTGTTATGAATTTCTGTCCAACATTAATTTATTAGAAAAAACAAAACGAAAAACTAAAACAATTCCATTACACATCATTTACAAGTGTTTATTTGACTGAAGAAAAAAAAAATACATGTGAGGTCTCACGAAAAAGCTTACTTATAAGTCAAAATATGGAAATACTTTTTTATTTTTTGTGTTTCTAAATGTAACGCAATGTTTATTTTTCTGTCAACAGATTATAATCAGTTCTTCTGAGAATTGCTTAAAATATTAGTGGAGACCTGTTTTATGTTCTGACGGTTTAGTAACTTTAAAGAGCATTTTCGCCACTTTGTGATTTTCTCTGTAAGCTCCTTTCTCACATTGGCTCTCACAAATGGTAGTTTTCTCACATTATCTATTTCTCTTTATCTTGGAGAGCACGCCTATAACGACGAAAGTTATTTTTTCTATTTATATGTAAAATTTTCTCTTTATGACTGTTCAGTATACATTCATATCCTATTTTTATTTTTTCATATTTACAAGAATTAAAATACACCTTCGATTTTAAACTTACTCAATAATTAACGCATTTTAAGGAACAGACAACAGAAACATTCCTTAACATTTATTCTTTTATTTGTTATATTACTTTGCTGTTTTAACAGAGTCGCCCACCTTCGCAACCTTTCCTCCAATAATGAAAGAGTTTCTGAGTAGTCTCATGAAAACGATGACCATCTTGTGGCTTCATCCACTTGCTCACAGCCCTTTTCAAGTGTCAATTGGTTTCAAACCTGTGGCTCCGAAAGCACCACAAACAGCCTGGTAAATTTGAATTTGAGCAGTCTCCAACAATGAGAAATTCAATCACAGCATGTTGCTTAAGCCGCACCGACAAATGTTTACTACAGGTTTCCATTTCAAGAGTTATAGCTAGACAATATCTGTATTTCTTCTTATAAAGAGAGACGAAAGAATAAATATCATGGAACAAGTGAGTTTTGTGGTGCGTCAGATCTGCCATCTGTTCATGAATTATACAATCGGAGACATTAGAAAATATCAGGATTTATTTTCAAAGAGAGAAAATGGAAAACTGGGAAGACCGAAGAAAATACATGAGAAACAGAAAATAGAAGACATGTGACTACAAAGCTTGTCAAATAGATGCTTGTGAAACAAAACAGGCAAAAGGCGCGTTTCTCTTTCTGGTGATTATTCGTAGATAGAGGAAAGTTTGGATAATTGAGGATTATTACTACCGAAAAATTAAAGATCGAATTTACCAAGCTGTAACATGTGTACTTATTGGTGATTCAATAATAATAATAATTGATTATGATTTTAATATCACGTGAAGAAAATGATCCTGAATTTCTGAAAAGTTGATTGCAGATAATAAAAAATTATGATAACAGTGTTGAAATTCAGGTATACATGTTAGATGGTGAAGTTCTTTTAAGAATTACGAGTATATTTACTTCCACTCGCCAATAGAAAGTTAATATTGAAATTGTTTGTGTTTACTCATATATATGGATGGCTACCACTCCGAAGTTTTCATTACCTTTCGTTAAAGAGAATGTAACGAACTATCACCGGAACTGGATGGCATGGAACAAGCCAATCTTTGCATTTACCTTTATCTTGTTTTCTTTTTTGCGTGTAAATGAGTGTAAAAGCACAATTCTCTCCCTCAGAACAATTAAAAATTGAAGTGCAATTGAGTCCTTTTAACCTCATGGGCTATAATTGTAAGGAATTTTATAGTGAGGTTCAGCAAATCATTGGGAGGAATGACAATTAAAGTAATTTTGATAAAATTGTTTGTATTTCAGAGTCAACGTATGATATACTAATGTGGAAGAAATCATTTGATTGTCTGTAGCACCCACATAACAAATCACTACCGCTCTCTCCTTCAGTTCTAGCGGTTTTGGATCTGATTCCTGATGCAGGCTTCATGATTTTATGTAGATCGAGCATTAAAAATGTCGAGGAGCTCCATATCCTTGGAAATCCCATATCCTATTACCGGTATATATTACGTAACAAAATGCTACTTGGCAAAATTTGCCTCTTGATGGGCTGTAATGTCGGATTAGTTTTGTTTTGGTACTTAATTATCCGAAGTCAATTCTAATACAGTGAGCTAGATGCATGATTTATTGAAGTGATAAACAGTTCGGTAAGGAGGATTGTGGTGAAAAAATTAAAATTTTTATCAGACCATGAAACTGAAAATCTTAGTAGAGGCAACTTATTAATTAATAACATAGATGAGACGATATTTACGGTAAATGAGAGTTCAAGTATGAAGTCAGGAGAATCTTGGTTAAGACTAAATTTGAATTTAATTTTTAAGTCTTTTAGGCAACTTTGGTTCAGGCCAAATGGATGATGATAGGATGAATCGGTGGATTGAAGAATTTGGGAGAAAACGGGAGCACCCCGAGAAAACCCAGGCACGTGGTGTTTGTCCACCACAAAGCCCACATGGCATGATCATGGGTCGAACCGACGATCCCTAGCACCAGAGGTGTCTTGGTTGAGATGTTCGGGCAAACAGTTGGAAAAGTAAAGCAAGCAGCTTACAAAATTGCAAAACTGCAACCGCTAGCAAAAACTGTAAGCAGTGATGCTGATGGCACAACGAATAAACATACACTATACCAACTCGTATATTTATAGAAACGGTTTCCCATTATGAAAGCAGTAATCTCTAGTTATGCACGGTTCCACCCACTCTACCAACCGTCCCTTTAACAAGCTGAACAATACAGAAGAGTGCATTTAATTTTCTGACAAAATAAATGGTATTGTCATGATTATTAAGTAGCTTTAAACATGATTACATACCTGTACCAAGCCCAATTTGTAAAATAGCACACAACTTTATATCCAGAATCATCAGTAACTGGAGATGGCCTGTATGATTCTGTCGTCGTTGAAGAACTGATTACATCTACACTCACTGCATTCTCTGTTGATGAATCCGTTGGAATATCTGGTGATGCTACAAGCGACTCTTTTGAACAATCACTGTTTTCGGGCCAGTCACAAACTCCCTAGAAATGTGTACAAAATATTTTACCCTCTGCTTAAAGCCAACTTAGCTGCGTTATTAATAAGCAAACATAAAAAACGTCAAAGCTTTTGGTAGGCTAACTCATATGCTAACTTATCATTATTCATTATTTATTTCAGGTTCTTTAATATACAGACACCTTATGTCACCAGAAAAGGCTACGAGAATACGTTGCTAAAACAGGAGTCAGATACTTCACTCGGTCCTATCGAATTTAATCAGCTGCTAAAATAAAAGATAAAATTGCTTCTACCCAAAACGGAGTGCGTTCTCTTTCATCCCATCCTGTTCCGTTTACTTGCATAGTCCAATGACACTGTTGAACTTGAAAGTATATTGTCATCTGAAGGAGGACGTGCAGTTAACAATTAAAGGAATTAATTCCACAAGTGTAACAATTAAGGTTGAGCTATGCGTAATCATAAGATTCAAGGATATTAGAAGAGAATAAAGTAATCGATCAGAATCTTGCTTGAAGCCTGACATCGCAGCTTTAGTCTGTATACTTAGTACAATGTGTCAACTCTTTGGCCTCTTTTCCTGTGATAAATAAGATATCAGACGGATGAATTGATTGATGTTCGATTGTTTCTTGAATTGAAACGTTCGTTTATACAGAGATAGCCTTACCCTATCCTCTTATTCTAACTTCCTTGTGTGAATGTTACAGTGGAAAAAGAAGAGGAAGAAATTTTATGTATTAAGGTTGTATCACAAAACAAGTGACGGCTGACTTAAGTATATCAACGGAGCACGACGGTATTTCGAAGTGTAGAAGCAAAGCTCCGTCGCTCCTTGCTCTGGGATGCACCGTCGATTGTGGGTTGGGACATATGGTTCAAGTCGGTTAAAAGAAGCAACGGAGCATCGAGTCACTTGGGATGTTAATATTGCTTTCTGATATGAGTTAATGTGAAGATCATCGTAGGAGAGTAGGAGTACTAAAGGCATCAAAGCTGAAATTCTGTTATTATACATGAACAGAACATAGTCCCATCTGTTCAGATTCTCTTCACATCCAGAGAGATTACAATTCGGGAGATCGTCTACCCCAAAAGAAATTGAATGAATATTTATTTATTAGTTGATGAGTTCTATTTCGTGATATTGTTCCGCGTCAGTATTTCTCTTCATTTATTTGATATTCCTACTATTTCTACTCTCTACGTTAACATTTATTAATCAGTTCATTAAAAATATTGATATTTCACCCTAATATGAAAACGTTTTCAGGTTCCTGTAGTAATAATGTAAAGGTGAACGCATTACTGAATGCAATGAGTGAGGATTATCTTTATCTAGAATAGACACGTGCATTAGTAGAGTATCAAGAAACACACACTTTTAATAAAAATTGAATTTCTGTAATTGATATTAATTATTAAAATGAATGATTTTCAATATTATATTTTTAGCTTCTGTGTTAAACATGTTGTCAAGTAATTTCAAAGCTATACAAATAATAAAAGACACAAACTCGCAACTCACAAATCATATAATTTTCTCCATTCTTAAACAAAACAAATTACGCAAAATATTATATTTGTAAGAAATTCAAGTGTTTGGTTTTATGGACTCAAGGAATTATAAGACTGCAAATGTTAGAAATATGATAAAACTAATAACCTATAATTCCAAATTCGAGTTTTCATACTTTAATATCAATAATTACAATAATAATAATATAATAATAATAATTTACGTAATTTTAACATAAAAATATTTTTTTTACCTTATTCCAGTGAAGTCCTGGAGGACAACTCTGTTCCATCAGTTTCCCATACTGACAAATGTAATATTTGGAACAATCCGTCTCGTGGGGTGCAAATTGTCGTCCATCACAGCTGACTTCAGTTTTATCTGGTTCAGCTGCTACAACTGCCTCTTCATGAGTAACACGATCGTCTGAGTCTGTAAGTTGATATCAGAAACACATGATGATGGCAAAAATACTAAAAGTATTTGTAATTTTCAGATGTTTATTTAACCTCCACTACAACGGTTACTAAATTACTGCCTCCATCCCAGATAGCACCCAAACTTGCAGCAAGTTTGCAAGAAGTTTGGCATTGCACATCTGCAAACTTGCTAGTTGACAGAGGACAAAGTTGCTACAAATCTTTCACGCCAAACTTGCGCGAGTGACGGACAACAAATAAGTCTGAAGATTCTGGTTTCGAACCCTATTGCAGACAATAGAAGTCTTTTTCCGCCACAGGCTCGATGTTGGTCTACCAACGTTTCTAAAAGAAAAAAGTTTCTAGCAAGTTTGACCTGAAAGGTTTGCAGCAAGTTTGGCGAGCAAATTTTTCATTTGCCAACTAGCAACTTTGCTGCCAAATTGTCGCAAGTTTGCAGCCTTGCAATGCTAAACTTGCTATAAACTTGGAGACTTGCAATACCAAATTGCTATAAGTTTACTGTGGTATATGGGATAGTAATTTAATGCATTTTCTGTACTCCAACACTGAGTACAGAATAATAATTATAGCATTATTACAAGATCTGTGTCTCCATCCCCTCCTAGCGATTTACCCTTCTTCATCTCTCTAAGTACTTTATCCACTTCATTTCTCATTACGTGTTGAACTTTTATACAATTCTCTTCCCTCTCTACTTTTCCTAGTTCTTCATCAGAGTAGTACAATTCTCTGTAGAATTCTAGTCACTGTCCCATCAGGTCTCTAAATACCATAATTTGGTTTTCGCTACCATGAGTTGTTATTTCCCTACCGTGGTTTTCTTCGGGCTCTTGCTTTTCTCGATTTTATGTCTAATGTATTTATTTAGCCTTTTCACGTAATTTTTATCTTTTGAATTTTATTTATGGCCTTCAGGCATCTCAGGATCAGGCCAGGATAGGGTGGGGAGATTATATTAGAAGATCTTAAGCCTAGTTTATAGCTACCATTCCGGCACTAGCCTGGTGTGAGTGAGGAAAAACCTCAGTCAGGATGAGTGGCGTCTGGGATCGTTCTCAAGATCTTCCGATTGCTGAAACTTTTGATGTTTTATCTTGTGCACTGTGAAAATGTTAACTTTTCATAATTAATTTGCTTTACCAACATATGAAAACTTTTTTGTTCTGATATGTGAAAGGGAATTGAGTTAATTAAAAGATTTTCTGTATTCTACTTCTTTTCTCTTTTACCTTCTCAACTCACGATGAGGAATGTAAACCACACATCTTTCTATTGGCTTGTCATAAGTATGTGTTATTAGGAAAACAGCTCTTGGTTCATGATCAAGTAACAGTAGGCTGAACTACGTGCCTCGTTGAAAAACATAGAAGCTACACTGCTATTCTATATACCATGATATCAACGAAAAAGACTTCTTACAATTTTCGTACAATAACGGTTATATTTTTTTGGTGTAGTCTAAACAAGTAACTTGAAAGTTGCAAGAAGTTTCTTTCGTCTTCAGAAGCTGAAGTAAAGATTCGACTTGAGACTGCAGACTTCTTGCCTAAGAATGAATTTCCTCTATAAGATTTAGAGAGTAAATAATGGTATTTTCATTTTAATGATAGGTTAATGTTGAAGCTTAAGACATGAAAAATCCAGCGATACTAATATATCTTTTTTTCTAACTTTTGCACATACTTTGTTTTGCAATTGGGCTACAGATATTCTACAATATTTAGAGTTAGTAGCGTTAAATATCAGTCACTCACATATAAGTGTAGAGATAAGAAATTAAAGAAATTAAAAACAATACTAATGATGGTTAGGACGAAGTTATTTAGAATAGATTTATCATCGAATGTCATACCATATAATCGAATTAAGAATGCGAGTCTAGGTGACCATAACCTAGAGAACAAGTTCACATTTATTATTATTAATATAATAATAATAATTATTATTATTGAAAAACTGTACTTTTAACTTATATCGTAGATGCTACTAGTGTACTTACTATCAACTAATTCACACTTGGGAGCAGGTACTGGATAATTTCTCAGAACTCTGTTGATAGTTCTCAGCAAAGGATATTGTTCACAGGAGCAGAGATCCCTGAAATCATCCAGATCAAGAGCCCATATCATTCCACCTCCAAGTCCCATCCTCTTTATGTACTCTGATTTATAACGTATCATTGAGAGATCATCGAACGATACCCACTGATCTCGCAGGTAAGCATATGGTCCCATACGTCCTTCAGGATCTCGTACAACTTTCCAACCTTTTTTCTGAATATTTGTACATATCTGAAGGAAGAGAAAAAGAAAACGAACATTTGTTTAGATTGTTTGCACGTACAAAAATCGACAACAATTAAATACAATATTTCAATAATTATCTTTAAATAATTTCTAATATTAGCGTACGATAGATGTTTAGGTATTAATTGCATGCTTTAAAGTATATGTTTTCTATATTTAATTCATGAATGATTTTGTCTATTCCTGCCTAGATGTTGAATATGAAGTCTTTTCAACACCTGACAACAAAGATTGGAGGTAAGTCAAGACATGAATATGAAGCCTACATGTGTGATCAAAATATCATCAGGTAATTTTTTGTACAACTGATGATATGCAATACGTAATCAACAATTATCAAGTTGATTCAACAATTATAAAAAAATTGTCTGGAATATAATCCATGGAAACTATTTAAAGAAAGAAATGTCAGGAGCAAGCTTTTCTATATTTTCAGTTCGCTTCAGCTGCTAAGAAATAGTTTAAAAGTGTATTATTATATTTGAAGAAACCAGTTACAACTTCTGTTATTCTACCCTATACATTTTTGACGAATTCGAGATTTTTCTGGCTAACATGGAAGTGACGGAATAAAAATACTTGTGTAGTAAGTATATTATTTATTCAGAAATTCGTCATTCATTTATTTCTCTTGTGCTACATTGTATCTGAGATTAATCGAAAGACTTCACAATACGAGAGTAGATAATTACTTCTCCCGTGTGAAATCTATATTCATTAGGTATACAGTTATTATGAGAAATAGTTCAACGACGTTATATCCACTGAGAGCAACTATTACCAGTACAAGAAAGGGAATCAATTATTCTAGAGTGAAAAGTAACTTTGGTGAAATACCTCATAGTAAGACAGGAATCCTCTGGCTCTTGTAAATTCACCTGCTTCTCCTCCTCCGTAAGTGGGAGCATTTAAACCATGTTTTGTGTTGTCTGCTAAACTAAATGATTGACCATACATGGGCATTCCCATTACAATCTTTTTAGGATCCGCTCCTTGCTGAATCCAGTAGTGAATGGAATAATTCTGAAATGATGAAAAACCAAATAACAAATAAGTAATACTTTAGTAATGTTCATTTTCCCAGTTAACCATGATTGAAATGACATTCAAGTAATTTACTTCCACAATTTTCTTCTTATAATGAATATTTAAAAAGACATTAAAAGGAAATTATTTTTATACATTATTTTATACATCATTGACGAAGCTGTCTTTTTTCATGAAAGGTGTTGTGTTACGATAAAAAACAGATAGACTTAAGAGAGCTTACTTATACTACATATTTATGTCTGTAATCTAGATAAATTGGGATGTACAACCAAATACGGATGGATCCTGTCACAAAAAATGTGACGTCATCCCTCGGCGATCACTCTTGCAGGAAAATGTATGGAGGAAATAGCAGCCAGGCTCTTAGCCCAGGTAAGATTCAGGCATTCACGCGATGAAAGTGAGCAAGATCCTCGAAAACTTTAGTCAGAAGGACACGAATCTGTTAAGCCGTTTATTGTGTGGTTTATCGTTCGAATAGTAGATTCGTTTCTATGTTTTGCTGTATCAACAGTGTGTTTATTGATTTAAGGATATGTATTTGATGTCAACCAGAATTTCACGACGACTTCTTCTATGCTCGTTGCGGAAGATAATTTACTGCGCAGTACGAAAAAGTGGAACCAACGAAGAAAGTAATTAAAAGCTTGATCAAGAGAGTTAGTGACACGTGTTTTATTCAGGAATAGATTAGCTTTAACAAAAGATGTAGTGAATTTGATTCAAAAGAGAATAGTTAGCTCCCCACATAAACTACATGGTTCAGTTTATACGTTTTAAGAAAACGTTATCCATACCATATTCATAGCATAAGGCAAAGCAAATGAAACAATACGCTAAATCTATTGAATTTGCGGGCCACATAGGAAGAATTTTTGAACTTAGCTTAATATTCTTAAAGAGAAAATGTTAAATTAACTGTGTACTTTATCGGGTACAGCATCTGAGAGCGAAAGATGGGAGAAGAAAAGAAAACGTAACGGTCTGACATTTATTCAAGTCACTACTCCGGCATTCATCTGGTGCCAGGGAAAACTTTATTCGAAAAAGTGACATGAGAAAAATTCGAACGCGGATTTCCTTTCTGATTCATAGCCCACAACATTGCTGATTCGCCACTAGACCACAGCACCTGATTCTCCACTGATGTTTCGTGGATAAATAAACATCAAGTTTCTTTGAGCTTCAAATGTTATTTTCAAAGATCTTATTAATGTGCGATTCAAATATGAATGAAAATTCAGACCGAAAATTTAGCCCTTGTAGTCTAGTGGTTATAGTCGGGGACTTCGAAACGGTACTGCTGATGCAAACATGTTTGAGTTTTGCTTCTTGACAGGTTTTCCAGAATTTTCTTTAGTTTCTCCAGACGAATCCCCGGGTAGTACCTAAGCTAAGGCCTGGCTGCTACCCTTTTTCATCCTTGTCCTCTGAAAGAGTGATCGCCGACGAACGTCTTCTCTCAGACATGTGACGAGTCTAGCTCACAACTGCCTGCCGAGTCTAAAGAAAATTAATTAAAACTGAAATTAAAGAGTAGAATTTCATACTCACAGCATTAAAAGTAGTATCAAAGTCTTCAGGGTGCTCATACATTGGAGCCACATGTCCTGTTCTTTTATCCCATTGGCCGTGGTAATCATACGTCATTACAGCAATCCAATCAAGGTATTTTGATAGCGTAGGAACATCATAACCTATGAGATTTTTTAAACGGAATTTCACATTTAACGGGAAACACAAAAGAAAACACATTTTTCTCAAAACTATTACATTTATAATGATGTCGAAACCAAATTTCCTAAAAGTACGTACTTTCAGGCATACACAATTTGTTGGTTTGTAGAGAACTTTATTAGTATGTGGGTTGAAACTATGTAAATGCTAGTGTGATATTACCAGACATCATCAATATTATTTATATTTAATTATAATTAATATTAAATCATAGCATGCAAAGCCAACTTGCAAAAAATATACAAAACAAATCCATTAACATCCTGTAGATTTCAAAGAAGGCTGCAATACAGTATCTCTCTATTCATGTATCTTCTCTATTTATAATATAAAAGCATTTTCATAATGTTATAAAGATCATTCTAATTGCAGCAGAATATGTGTTTTTGTGTGAGTATGTTGTTACAAGATTAAATAAAACATCCAAAGTTAAAATTTAGATATTAGATGTTCATAATTGATTCTTAAGTTGTTGTAATGAACACACATATACACACACAGTCACGAAATTTCTTAATGTGAATAATTAAAACCAAATAAGGAACGGCGAACCTTTTCAGATTTACAAGTAACGTATCACAAAATTTCATTTTGATGAAAAATAACTTTCAAAATATTTCCTCTCACTAATAAACTAGAACTATGAGGAAAATAAGAAATTTTACCTGCATCAACAACTACTTTACTTGGTGACACGGCAGCGGTAAGCAAGTACTTCTTTGATTTGAAAGCTTCCCTCAATTCTCTCACGAAAGCAGCGAATGCTGGTTTATCAGAATCTGGACCTTTCCTGCAGTCGACCTGCAATTGTTAAGTATAACAACAAATAAATATTCTGTGCTAGTTAGGAAGTCTTAAACTACTCGTGTGCTAAGAATAACCACAATAGTTAGTATTTGACGTATTACTCATTTACTTTGAGAGAAAACTATTGAAATCAACTAAATGTTACTTCAATACTACAAACAATCAACTACTACATTCAAAATAAATTTAATATTATTTTACCAGAAATAACTGTGCACAATACACTTTGGACTTGATCTTGCACTTACAAATTGTGAATTACAAACATCATAGAAATATTGTTTCTTCTACAAACTATAGAAAATTTCGTTAAAGGATTTTAAGAGTTTTACGTTTTTCTCTATATTTCAGAATTTTAAAGTTATAATGAAAAGCAGTTAAAGAAGTAGTATAGCGAATGTTTCTTTCCTCAAAAATAAACATAACTCTCACGTTGTATTTCTTTTTATTGCACTATAAATTTCATATAGATTATTACCATGGGATTTCAGTACATAAGAAAGTGTGACAATCGGAACGGATGTCTACATTTTGGAAATAAGAACAGTAAACGAAATATGAAAATAGTTTGGAATACCGATGATTGATTAAATATCTATACTAAAAAGGATTACTTCTATTTGGAAAATAAAATAATACAAAAGCAACCAACACCAATAATTTAGAAATGGCTTTCCAAAAGTTAATACAAATACAAGAAAAATGTATTTATTCGGAGGAAAATTTAACTAAACAATTTAAATTCAATGATTAGAAACAGAGCAAGATATACAAACAAAAATATACAAACATATTGTTTCATAGAATATTTATTAAACGCCACGTGAAATATACATAAAAATAAAGTATATAATTTCTTCACATCTTTTCTATTACTGATAAAAAGAGATGATACAGAAAGAAAACTGTTTTAGAGTCTTACCTGCCAACACTTGGGATATTCCCAATCCAAGTCTAAACCATCAAAATTGTTATTTTCAAGGAAGGTCATAACGTGAGAGATGAAACGCGCTCTTGCTCCTGGATTATTTACTAGGCGACTGTATTTGTCTCCTGCTGAATCATTCCATCCTCCGATTGCTAATAACACTTTAATTCCTTTCTGTTTATACGCGGTCACTTTCTCGTAGAATTCTAAACAAACGATCAAAGAGTAAAGTTTAGTGTAGAATCGAATTTCATTTCATTGAATTTAATATTATGTATCTATAAGCAAACTTCCAAGTATGGTCTTACTTTTATATTTCTCTTGTGTCATTTATATTGGAAACACTAAAATTTTCCTAAATATAAAGGTCAATAGATTATTCTGTCCCATGGAATTAGGTGGAAGTTACATAAAAACAATATTTTTCATATAAATTATTAAAACAAAGCTTTCGTGATTGGCTAAAAAAATAGTCGGGATTTACTTACAACAGTCACCGTAATTCAATTCGATATGCAACTCCAAGACATCAACAGAAAACAAAATATTTATAACTGACATTACTTATACCGGTACATTCTAACGCAATAATACATTGCAAAATAATTTTGATGTAAGATTGCTTTTCTATGGAGATTACAGAACACAAGATATTGGCTATTCAAATTTTTAATATTCGACATCTTTAAAAATAGAATTCTCATGAGAATTAAAATTTACTGAAAAAAATCTATAAAAAACAACGAAGGTAAACGTGGACAAGTACTTTACAGTGTTTAAAGAAGTTAAAAAATAGTTTATGAGCATTTTCCAAGTCGCTGCAAAATTGTCACACAAACAAAGCAAAATGGTTCACGCAAGAGTTAAAGATTTTAGTAAAAGTGGAATTATAACTAATATGTGTGTGTTTTCTATTAGTTAAAAAGACTGACTTAATTAATTAAGCAGTAAAATAAATTTTTAGAATGTCTTCTTCAATTTCGATAAATAGAAATGTATCAAAACTGGGTTTGGAAATACCGTATAAACCAAGAAGACATCATAGTGTATGGAGTAATTGTTTTGAATATGTTACCCGTATTTAAATCCTGTTTTTACTAATCAATTGCATTCTGAGTTCCATCCATTCGTGTTTCATCCTGCATGTCATGTCTAAGCGTGATGGAAGTTAAGGAATAGAAAGAATAATGATATACTGAAGTAGAATGAGTCAAATGCCGTGATTACTTTATATGAATCGTGAACTTCAGAAACCCCACATGTTCACCACATTTAATATTTTCCCCTAACTATAAATCATACAAATAAAACAATGAATTACGCTCGAACACTTCTCTTGGAATACACCAACTTTGATTGAAATATTGTTTCAAGGAAATTTCCCGTTCTTGAATTAAACGTTTTTTTTTCTATCGCCTGAAAAATTGTTCACTGACATGTGGTGTTCTGAAAATCACGATTCATATATTTTCCTACAATGAGTAACTCGTTTAGGCTATCAATAAAATTAATGTTTCCTATTTTTTCGTCTTGTTTTAATGTTCTCGTCATTGAATAGTTTTTAACAAATTCTTAGTGACAATCTATTGCTTTGATAAAATAAGAATGTTGCATCAAGAAATGGAATTTGGAGAAGAACATTTTTTGTGTGATATTTGAAATTTTCTGTTAAACAAACAATAGGTAGACAATCGCCCAATAGACAGCCGAGGTATCAGAAAAAGACTTTCACAGAAAGCTCTTTTCTTCCAGAACAATTTTGGACAAATTCTGTTATACAAGGTCTGACAATTAAGTTCCAGGACTGCTTGTTGTAATTCTGTTAATATTAGTTACAAAAATGTGTTGTATGTGCCAAATTTTAACTACGTGTTTCCTCTCTTGCAATACATATAAATCTTTCTAATTCTGAAGATCGATAATCAAAGGCACCCTGACTCCCGTTGTCACGGAACAGAGAGTGAACATCAACATCTACAGTGCGTTCATTGAGGCCGTGGAATCGTACCGTTAATCCTGGATCGCATTGTAGCAGGCCATGAGACTTGTTGCTTTCAAAACAATCCATCATCAGAGAGACAATGCATGGAGTAGAGGGCACGAAATTCACCAACTCTCAAGAAGGTGCACCTCCAGACGTCGAAACAAAAGCCAATTCTGATCACGCTTTTAGAAAGCAGTGGCAGCAATCATAAGAGTGCAACAGTTAACAGGCCCTTTTATCTAGAAGTTCACGATCGCCAGCTGAAGAGGATTCATCGTGTGAGGTGCCGCTGCTTTCTAAAAGTATGATTAGAATTGCCTTGTGTTTTGACTTCTGGAGTCGCGCCTTTTTGGGAGTTGGTGAATTTCGTGCCCTCCACTCCATGCATTGTCTCTCTGATGATGGATCGTTTTGAAAACACCAAGTCTCATGGCCTGTTACAATGCGATCCAGGATTAACGGTACGATTCCACGGCCTCAATGAACGCTCTGTAGATGTTGATGTTCACTCTCTGTTCCGTGACAACGGGAATCAGGGTGCCTTTGATTATCGATCTTCAGAATTAGACAGATCTTTACTTTCCCAAAGCAAGAGAGGGAACACATAGTTAAAATTTGGCACATGCAACACATTTTTGTCATTAATATTAACAGAATTACAACAACAGTCCCGGAACTTAATTGTCAAACGTTGTATTTGTCAAATGATTAATACAAACATTACACTCTATATAAGTAACATTAGACCAAGAATCTATAACAGCTAATTAGCTCATAACTGACATAGAAGTTGTATGAATGGGAAATATTTTATACTGAATATATATTCTTTGTTTCAGATACATACTATTATCATAGTCAGCCCAGGTATCGTGTGGTTTAATGATCAATTGATCTCCATTTAAGACAGCAAAACCATAAACAATGTGAGTACATAAATCAGCATCTATATCACTTGGTAGGTATTTTCCATTGCCTTGTCTGTGAAGAAATAAATGTAAAATTTATGTTAACCTTCATATTCAAACATAAACTGTACAGAAAAATAATTCTGCAGGATGCTTTCAACAACTGAGATGTTATAAAAAACGTAAAACAATCTTTAAATAGCAGTTAAGCTAAATGCCTTTCCCAAGAGTAATATAAAGCAAATTTTCTGGAAGATAGACAGAATAATGTAAATACTTGAAATTCTGTTAACAAAGATTTTTTTTCTTTAGTCAATCTACACATACATAAGTTTTAATGTAAATATTAAGATATTTCTTATTCCCTCTACAAAGAATTAAATTTAGTACAGTTCATAGGTCTTAAAAAAATGGATCCCCTTTTTCCCTGTACAAAAATAATGGAAGGCAAAGATTATGTCTTGCTGATACTTATAAGATGTTTTTGTCTGTTTGCGATGGATAGTTTCACTGCATTGGTTTAGTAGGCTGTCAACTATTAATAAACATAAAAACATAATAACTGAAGAAAAAGAACTATAATACCAGTAAATAGTTTAGAATATGGTAGGTAAGAGCAAATTTGCTGTAGAAAATATATACTGTATCCTATTCCTGGATAAAGAACTGCATGCTCCCAGCTCTCCTTAGTGAGGTAATTATACGTTCGAAAAAGTGGACAGTGAATGTCTAAACAAGTGTATCTACCATACCATATTAACGTTTAAGTTCTCAATTTCGAAGTTCTTGTAAATTGGTTCAAAATTTATAAAATAAATTATAAATTATATCTCATGTTTACAAACTTCATACTATTACGCACCTGCCGAAAGTAAATTAGTATAATATTTTTCATAAATGTTTTAGCATCTGCAGTAAAAATCTTACAGAAGCACATTTACTGTTTGAATGTCATCAGTAACATATTGTCTAGTTATGAACTAGAATAGCGATACCATTATGTCCTATATCATAATATTTCTTCCCGTAAAGACCCTTGTAATTTGAAGGTGTGGGACGTCCTCAGCCCAGGGATTTTACCAAAAATTCGAAACTGACAGTGTGTTTGTAGGGGGAGGGTATAGGAGTACTTTTTTCAGCGTTCCTTGTATATATATTAAGTTCGTAACACTGAGGCTGTACTAAGAATTCTGGGAATGTAAGAGGAAGTCTGGCAAAATCACTGATTCAACGAATTACGTGATCAGATATACACGAGCACATGAACTTCTGAATTAGTTAAAGATATTGAAGTTACCGAGATTTTCAAGAAAAGTAAATATTCCATCAAAACACATTTATTGACTAACTTCAAAAGCTTTTACAAACCAAAAGTAGAAAATGCTAACACTTTTAATAATACTAGGATATATCATTGATAACTATTTTTTCTCTCTGCTTCCACAAATATATTTTAGAATTATTTGCACATTACTATTTTCGCATTGCACAAAATCTGTTATAGGTGAATTGAGTACGCTTGTTGCCTTGTAATCAAGAGAATAGGATTTATCTCGGCGGTTGAGAAAAACAACTTCTTTCATCCGACTGGAATCATAAATTACGATTTATTTTTATTGTCTGTAAGACATCAGTGTATCTTAGAATGATTCATGGACCTTTATACAATCTTCTGTAGGATCGAATGTTTCCGAATTTCTTTTTCGGAGGCTAATGTGACTTCATCTTCGAGAATAATGATTGATTAAAACATGGGCATTGTAAATGATGAAGTCGTAGATTGTATGCGTACTGGTGTACTCTATCATTACTACACAAGAATTCTCTGAATCCTTTCTTCATACGAATAATGTTTAGTCTTTTTAGTTCTTCCATCAGAGCCTTCATCCAATGCACCCTTAATGTCAAAAAATATTCCCGTACGTACCGGCATTCTTTTGTTTTTAAGCTTTAGATTTTATTGCAAACTATGTTTATGGCATATTCTGTTGATTTACGTTTTCTAAAACCGTAATGTAAGTTACATTTATCTATATTTATTCTTTTTTCATTAATTTCGTTTGAGATTATTTTTTCAAAATTTTTATTAATTACATTTAGTAGACATATTGGCCGGTACGATTTAGGGTTTGTTTTTCTTTATCTTCTCCTTTTAGCAATATTATTAATGTTGATTGGTTTCACACGTCCGGAAATGTACCTTGTTTTATACATTCCTGGAACTGTCTTGCTAAATAGGGTATCTAAATATATTTTGTGGTTTTATATATTTCGTTTTTATCCCATCTGGACCCGGGCCTTACCATTTTTAAACTCTTTATTGCTATCTCTATATCAATATTATTTACTATCAGTTCGTCTTCGTTGTTTCTATCGTTAATTGGTATTTTAGAAGCTGCTTTCCTTGTTTGTTTATTGGTGTCGTTGTCGTCATCTAGAAAAAAACTACTTTAGTAGTTAATTTGTGGTGTCGGCCCAATTCATTGTGTATTCTCCGTTATCTTTTAAATGTATTTTGGATGTTTTTTTAGTTTTAATTTTATTCACTACTATTTTATATGGCATGCCTCATGGGTCCGGACAGAGATTTTTCTTCTCAAAGGTGTTTCAGATTTTCGTCATTAGTTCTTTTACTTCCTTTTCATATTTTTGTTTTATTTGTCTGTATTTTTCTAATCTTAATATTGTCATAATTTATGATCTCCGACCGCTCTGTAGCTCTTCCTTGCTCCTTTGATTTGTCTCTTTATCCTCTCCAAGCTTTTAGCCCAGAAGGGTGTCCTTTTAATGTTACTTTTTACTTTTGGTGCTGATTTTTTGATCGTCACCTCCGTGGCTGTCTCGATGTTTACTGCTAGGTTATCTATATTATCGTTGTTCTCTATTTGTGGTACTTTTAAGTTTAGTTTAAATTTATTCCAGTTAATTTCGTTTATCGTCTTCTTCCGTTGCTGGTATTTATACTTCTATATGGAAGCGGATAGAAAAGTGTGCGCTCACCGTTTCGTCCTCAGTCACTGTCCAGTCCGTAATTTCATTTACTACCCTCCCTCTTGCCAATGTATCATCTATATTTGTCCCCGCACCAGCCCTGCCTCTGAATGTTGGTAGCATTCCCTCTCTGTTTATAACCTGCATGGTTTGATGATTTATGAAGTTTTCAAATAGTTCGCCACCTTCATCAGCGTTGGGACTGTGCCACAGCGGAGACTTGGCATTTAGATCTCCTACGATTAAAATGTTCTCATTATTATTGAATTTATTAAGTGTAACTTCGAATTTATGTATAAAGTAAACACTGGGGAAGAAGAACTGACAATATATATTTATTAGGATAAATTTAGTTTGTTTTTATGTCAGTTCCATGCATTGGATCCATCTGTCATTGTTTTCCGCATGCACCAGTACTTCCAATTGTTTGTTTTACAAAACGACTGCCACCATTGGGTTTTCGTCGCCCGGCAACGTAATCCGCGCGTCAGTCGGTATTCCCAGGGTTTTTCCTTGTAAGTGTGTGGTTCTTGTATGAATGCTGTGTCCACACCTTGATACTCGCATAGCATTGTCAAGTCATTGCCGGTGAGTTTCGAACGATCCGCATTTAGCTGCATTACGCGCAGCATAGTTATGGTTGTCTAGTGTGAACATAGCATGCTGGAAACTTTTCAGTATGGTTGAATGCTATTCGACCGTAGGCCATAACGAACTGCCGGTAGCCGTTATTAAGTTGGAATGTTTCTTCCCTCCTACTAAAGATTTGGTCTATAAGGTCTAATAAGTCTTTCGAATCTGAGGTGATTCCATTTGACCTAAGGTTAATTTTGCCGACTTCTATGGTAGAAAAGGTTATGCTTTTTCCAGAGGGATGCATCAATCTTACAACAATCCTTAGGGCAGCCGTTACATTGTTTGGGTTCTCTAATCTTGACAGGTTGTAATCCAGATGTACATTTGATATAGAGTAGTTGGTGTATTTTTTTAATTTTTTTTTTAAATTTTCGGTGAGTTCTCCCTTCTCCTTCTTTTCATCATCTGAATTATGTTTATGAGCTGTTGCTGTTTTACTCTCATCGGTAGGGGTCCTCATTCTATCTTCTCGATTTTTATTTCTTCTGTAGAACGTGGGAATCCAGGCCCTCCAGTTTGCTCTTTTTCTTATCCATTTAGGCGAGTCTATGCTCCTAACCTCTGCTTCTTCCGTTTTATCCCCTCAACTCTCCGTCTCGCCTTGCGAGTCCGGCTCACCTGCACTGTTCTCATTATCAGATATTTCTTCTGGCGTTCCTTCTTTTTTTCCGTTTCTGTTTTTACCTGATTGTCTTGATTTCGGTTCAATTGTGTTTCTCTTTGTTGGTGATAATTTTGAATTGTCCTAAAAAGTGATTGTTCGCTAATGATCATTTTGAAGCCGATTCCATTTATTTTGTTTTTCCATATGCTTATTCTTTTCAGGACTTCTGAAGGATTCGCACGCCAGAGTCCCATTCCGATTGCCGGAATTGTGATTAATTTTCTGGAACTGGTTCTGCAGGTTGACAGCATATCCAGGAGGAGTTCCGGGTCGTCTTCAAAGGTTTCTCTAGAAGATTTTACATGAATCACCTCACCTCCATATCTGTTTATGCTATGATATATTGTAAGAAAATTTTCCATCTTTTACTTCGATCTCCACGCTTTTTAGTTCGTCTACGTAGAATCTGTCGTGCGACAAAGCAACCACCTGGGCGAAGCCCTTCGGAAAGGCAGCCAGGTCAGAGTTTATGAAATGTAATGTCAGCTGCTCTTGTTCGTCCAATTGAATGTGTCCAGAACAAACCTCAAAATATTCCTTCGTGCTTGGTAATTTTTCATCGTTTAGGCAATTATAGAGTTGTTCAATTTTTTTCGTATTATACTCTGTGAGTCTTTTCTGACTCCTTTTTATTCTGCACGGAAGATTTCTTTTCTACTTTTCTTGTTCCGGTTGTTCAGTAGTTTGTTCTTCACGATCCATAGTCGTACTTTTCTATTTCTCGCTGTAATTGGAGTTTGTATTGGGCACAATCTTGCTGATATTTGGTCGCGCATGTTTCCTTTCTTATGTGGCAGGGAACCCAGATTTTTCCTTATTTTTACTGAGGCAATCGTCCTTCTTATGTTCTATCTCACCGCAGTGTCCACATCTGTCATCGCTTCTACAAAAACGAGCTATGTGTCCCAGATCCTGGCATTTCAAACAATTTAGAACAACTAGGTAATCTTTAACTTTAGTTGATTCAAAGCCAACGTAAATTCTTGATTTTTTCAATAGTACTTTCCTGATGGTGCGAGGAACCTCGATAACCAGGTGATGCCTATCCTTTCCTCTCGGGCCGGTTTTAAATCTTGGCTTCACTAGTTTTCTTTGTTCTTCCGTAATGTGTAAATTTCTTTCAATAAGTTCTTCTACTACTTCCTCATCTTTCATTTCTGTTGGTATTCCATATATCATCAATAGGTTCCTTTTATCTCTTTTGTTAGGAAATTTTTGTTTACTTCCGGATGTTGAATTAGTTAAATTTCATCTTCTTTCGTAGCCATCTGTAATATCAATACCGCTTTTGCTTGCACCATTTGAAAATTTATTTTCTCTCTCCTGTCTATTGTTCTCGATAGTCTTAATTTAACATATTTTATTGATTCTCCTGGTTTGGGTCTTATTACTAATGTTAATTTAAGGGCTCTTCTCTTTCCTTCTATTATTTCCGTTTTCTTCAGTATCTTGCTTTTTTGTACCTTTCAGCATTTCTGCGAAGGTTGGTGTTTCTCCTTTTTGTTGTAAGGCTTCGTTCTCAATATACAGTTTCTTTATTTCTTTTCCCTTTTCTTCTATTTTCCTTTCGATTTCCTTCGAGTTCTATTATTCTTCCTTTCAGTAACGCATTCTGAACCTTAAGTTCTGTTATTTCCTCTTTTCTTTCGTATATTTTGCTGTTTTCTTCCTCGTGCGACTCTCTTTCTCTCATTTTGATTCTTCTATTTCTTCGTTATTTGTTTTGCTCGGGGTGCCTTCTCCTTCCTTTCTTCTACACGGCCCACAGACCGTGATTGATGTTTCCTTATCTGTCTCAATGCGGGCGAGACTATACCAGATATTCCTTGCTTGTTTGCTTCTAGCCACTCGTTGTCCATTTCGTCAATGGTCTTCTCAATCAATTCTCTCTCTTCTTTCGTAGACATGGGTTTCGATATATTATTCTTTAGATTCTCCTTCCGCTTTAGGAGGTACGGATTATTCGGGGTAATCTCTCTCCCCTTTATTGCATTATCTATATATTTATTGTATTCTTCTGCTAACCTCTGAACTCCAGTTTTGCTGTAGTCTTGGTATGCCACAGGGTTTTTCTTTTATCTCCTGTATGCGACATATTCGGAAGTTCGCGTTTCGCGGTTGTCACTTACGCGGATTCTCTAATTCAATTTATAGAATATATATATATATACTTTTTGAAAAGAAAGTTCACTTCACTCAGGGTTACCCCTATTGAATGATGGGCATCCCCAGAACCACAGTTCCAGGAATCATCTGTATGCCCGGGTGGGGTTAGGTGGGCTTTCCGAGATTGGATACGACCAGTCCGTTCTGGATGATGGGGGAGGGGAGGCCCAGGGTCAATGATCTCCCAGAAACCTTCAGGCAAAATTCTATCCCAATAAGTCTTTGGGAATCAATGACACCCGGGGGGACCATCACTGAAGTCTTCCTGGCAGAATTCTAGACCAGAAAGACTCCGGAGAGGGGGTAGGAACCCCAAAAAATTCGCGAGGCAAGGTCAATGATCTCCTAAAATCTCATGCACCCATTCCTAGTGGTCCCGCAGATATTAGCGCCTTAGACCTGTATGTTTCCCTGTACTGGTTCCTTATAAAATAGAATAATTTCCAGATTCTCGGACTTAATAATAATTTTCACTTGACAGCAGTCTTTCATCCAAGGTCACCGGATGTACTCGGTCAGTACCTTGAGCGATGTAGTTTCTTTTTCAGATGATGTAGAAGCGTCAAATTTTTATCATTTTGATTATTCAATGATAGAAGAAAGTAATTGCAAGAAAAAATGTTTTTAAAACCAATATAGGGGAATATTACTGCACAATACGCCGTAGTTATTATCATAGCCAAAGAATGTGTACAGGTAATTTACCAAAGGAATGAAGTTGAAGAAACTGGTAGTATTTAGCACCAATTAATTACCTGTATCGCAAAGGCGACTGTTTTAAGTAGATGTATTCCATTTTTGTATTGAAGAAGAAAAAATCGTAAAGCTCACCTGTACCATGCCCAGTTAGTGAAATAACAGACGACTTTATAACCTGTAGCCACAGGTCTCGTTGGCGATGTAGGCTTTACAATAGGTTTCACTGTAGCGGTTGACGTTAAATCCACGGTAGATGGACGATGAGTTGAGCTTTCAGGATATGCAGGCTTTTCACTAGTGGATGTAGCTGGTGCCGATGTTGGAGGTGGTTTAGGCTTCGTCGGTGGCAACGTAGCTAAAATACAGATATTTATTATTCTTACTAGCCAAAGTACCCGCCCGTTGGTGCGGGGTGAGTAAATACGTTGGCAACACTAATAGTAACTACTACTACTAATAATAATAATCATACTATTGCTACTACTACTATTTCTACAAATACTACTGAAAACACTACTAAAATGCTTTCAATCTCAATATACCGCATTAAATCTAAACATTTTTATTTACAACAATCCAATTTTAAATTTAAAAATCTAAACTATTTATTTCTGATTGTTGTTTTAACTTAAAAATGGAAACAATACATTTATTTCATTGTGATAAACAATCAACTTCCTGTTTTTATTAATTATATCGCGGCGCAGTCACTTCAGGGGACTTAAAATACCTCTAGCTCCTGCGCCTTGACCCAAGGAACACGTATGCAAAGTTCGGTTGAATTCAATTTACGCATGTAGATTTAAATCGTGTTCAAACAAACGAACAAACAAACCTACATTCGTTATCACCATCTCCATTCGATGGAAATCAATAGCAAACCGCCATCGCTTCACCTTGTCTATTGATCTTGATCCAAAATTGTATCCTGGCACAACAACATTCATCATCTTCACATTCATTGTTAGTTGCGTCACTGCCTTCTGAAGTAAGCGTTTATATACTATCGTTGTTTTACAAACGAAGCCATTTACTAATAATTACAATACATTTATCTACGAAAGACATGAATTTACATAAAAAATGTCTTCACCAAAATGTAATACGTTTTTTTTTCAGAGATGTATTTTTCTTGCACGTTATAAAGACTATTTTCTACTTTTCTTTTAGACTTTAACGTAAAAATAGTATTGTAAAACATGTGAAAGAAATCATATTTAAGAACTATCTTTACTACTTACGCTTTGGCCCGGGTTCTGTATCTCTCGTAAGAACAGATCTGATAGCATTTAGTAGGGGATAATTTCCTTCACCACATCTGTTTCTAAAGTCATCAAGATCAAGAGCCCATACCATACCACCTCCAAGATTCATTTTTTTAATATAGTTTGCCTGAAAAGGAAAAGATGAAATTTCCCGTATGAACGACATGTTCTAAAATAAAATAGCAGATAACAGAATTTGTTAAGGTTTCTGATGTCAACATTTGAGACAGCAACCTACTAATCGTGTTGAAGTATAAATTAACACAAGTTATTTAAGTAATCCGTTACCTTTCCTCTGTGTTTTCCTGCCTGTTTTTGATCGAGTATAGTCAGTGCAGGAGCTTCTTAATACATTTTCTCCTGTTTATATTGCATAATGCGTTTGAATTAAATTTTTATTTGTTACTTTTATCTCCAATTTATACCCTTTCCGTCTAGGATATAGATAAAATTTAATTTAGGAATTAATACTTAAGAAATTATTCAATGAACTAACACAGCACTATTTTCATTTAACACACCTTACGTAAATGTTACAATGTAATTTTACGTAAATGTTACAATGTTATTTTATTTTAACAAATATACGACCTTTCTATGTTGTAATGAGCGAATGCTGAAGTTTCGTTTGTTTCAGTTACATTTCTCAATATTTCACTTGTTTTGATCACTTTTTATCCAATACCACGTACATGCTCTAGTCAAATATGTATACGATGGTTGCTTGGATTATAAACATTTGCATAAATGAAGAATGAATAACTTCTAAACATGGTAACGTAGAACATTCTCCTTTTCATTATTTCCCCCTTATTTTAAACAAACATCCGATATCTATTCTTCATCATTATTAAAAGGTATTTCTGTTTATAATTCCACTAATTTCGCAAGGAATCGCCAGAGGAGATATCCTACTTTTGCAGTAAGATCACGTACTGTACTGTAAGATCACGAGTTAATCGAAATAAGAAAATGAAAACTTGCGTTTTGGAGTTGGTTCAAAAGTGTGGCCCTGAAAGCATCGTACTTAAGACATTGAAAGAATAGATTGGTTCAAATCCCCAATAATCTTCTCCATGCTACAATCACAATACGAAGGTGCTTATACCTTGATCTTACGTAAGTGACTTTGCGAGTAAATCTATAATCGAATATGAGCAGATCTTAAAGGCAAAATTAAAGCTAATTTGAGATTAATAAAAGATTTGTGAAAGGGGTTCTGATTTTCTTCGCCATCAACCACCCTTCACTCATTTGTCCCTGATTTGTGTTTGGGTCATGAAAGAAATTCCGTCACAAGAAGGCAATTTCAGCAATATTAGGTAAGAAAAGAGCTTCCCAAGCTTTCTTATCTCGCTTTATTATGACAAAATTAACGTCCTTATGTTATTCAATAAATAACTTCATATTTATTGAAAATTATTCAATAAATGTGTTTACCCTTATTCTTCAGAGAATATAATTCATTAATACATTTATTGAATATGAAGAAGCTTCGTGGATATTATATTCTGATACACCTAAGGTTGATTGAGAATAGTTGAGAATGAGAAATTTATTTGAACTAATGCAGATTTAAGGGTTAAATAAATTCCTTATATGTCTACAAATGAAGATCAAAGTGTTTCCCAACTGTTGGACATGTACAATTTTCCCATTTATTCAGATCAACCATTGCTACACCAGCCTGGTCCTTAATATGACGTTTCACATTCTCCTGCAAGTTTTTTGACTATTGCATTTACACAGAATCATTTATTGCAATTGTTGACAGATTGTGTGTTTTCTTGTTCTTATAAAGTCTTTGTTTTGTTCCTTTCAATCGTATGTGTACGAAAATAAATGTGCATTTTAAAATCCTAGTTGGAGAAATTAGATTAAGAAAGAGAAATGTTTCTGTGCAAACTTAATACTTTAAAAAATAAATAAAATCCTGCAGGGGGTATAACTTCAAAGTCAGTTTTACCTAGAAATAAAAAAGGTACATGTGCGGCAACCATCCACTTATTTCTCATCTAATAGAAATTCTTAATGTCAACAGAAAAATGGAGAAGACAATATAATTTGCATTCATTCGATCGCTTTCCAATGTTCAAGCCGATCCCCTGGATTCCTGTGCCCGATAAAGCTGCGAACTCCACGCGTCACCCCAACAAATCTCTACTACATTGATACAGTTTTTGATTTGTAGGGGGGAAATGTTGGAGATTTTCCCCTCTCTGCGAAAAGCTTCCCCAGCTCTGTTTTCTGAAATAACCGCCAAGTTTGAAATGTGTTCTATGTTCTGAGAATTTATTCCTCTTCTCTGGACAGTACACAACTCGGACACTGTCTGATACGTTACCATAAGCAAGGAAAACGGCACTTTAAAATTAAACGAGCAGAATCATAGTGGGGATATACAATTCTAATTCAAAATTTTAAAAATTTCTTTGACTGTGAGAAGAGCAAATCTTGGTCCGATTACCTCGTAAAGTCACAATATCAATATGGAGGACAAGGTTTAATCACAGGAAACTCAATGACCAGCTATCAAAGAATCTACCCTCTGTGAAGCTTTAAAACCAAATCAAAAGGAACCGTGAATCTCTCTTAAAAGCTCTTAGCAGAAAAATCTTTCCAAAACCACTGGAAGCTTGATATGTCAACCTATGATTACAACAGAATACCTGGTTGGTTGTTTTTGTTTTTTTTTCATGAAAATCAAAATTATATATTAAAAAGGCAAGAAGCAATAAAAGACTTAGGAACTTATGGAATAGGAAATGGGGCAGGACAGTCTAGAACAGATCACTGTCTGAGGAACCTGTATCAGCCTGACCTAACAAAACAAAATGATGAGTTATTAAATACCATAATAATATCTTGTGGTCCTTTGACAACCAGAGCAAAATGTTGGTCAATAGAACTCCAATGTATTTGTACAATTGCTTCTAAACTTCGTCATCTGACGAAATCCTCAAGGATGAAGTGAAATATCCTAACACAACAGCAATTGAAAGAAGCGGAATGAAAATATAAACCAGTTTACTTTTGGGAAAATACGTTAGATTTATTACTGAACACAAAGTTTTGAGCTATGGATGTTCTTTACAAGAAGAAAATTCAGCTTATTGAATGGTAAAAGTATGGATCTAAAGTGCGATAGTTAAGATTTTGATTTTGAAATGGGAAGAGAGTTCTAGAACAGAACAGAAACGTTCTGAAAAGTATTAGGATCCAAGATGAAAGAAGATGAAAGTTAAAAAAATAAAAAAATAAATAAAAATAATGAATAAATTGTGGACACAGTTTGTTATGGAAAGATGGTATGTTTAACTTTGTAAATTTACGGGCTGAAATGAACTAAAACAACTAAGAATAATACAACTTGACATCAAATTAAATAAGCTGGAGCGGATTTATGAGAGACAAAAGAGATAGGAAGACAGAAGATAATATTTTCTTGTAGACATGACGATAATTGAAACTGAATTAGAACGCAAAACTTTCTGTTCATAACTGCTGAATAGTAGTGTTATATCTTGAAAAGAAGCTCTGCTATTATTATGAACATACTACTTACAGTCGAAATTTATAGACTTGAAAGTAGATATGATCATAGATATACTTCGCTTATTAACATTTTATGATCAAATTTAGTACTTTTTGTGCTTACCACACTTGAAAACCTCCGGAGAAGAATTCGTTTTCAAATCACGATTTTTTAGAAAATACAAAGGCCTGAGCCATAAATTCGTATTTACGAAAACCTGATAACGCTAACACTTTCAACATACAAATACAGAATTTTGACCTCATTTTAAACACAAAAGAAACAGGGTTCACAAACAATGCTATAAGTAAATCGATACAGTGCATCTCAGAGACTAGAAATCTCTTTCAAACTCATTTCAATCTCGAGTGGATCTTAACAAATTTGTTTTGGAGCTCCTCTTACGTTTTCTTCCAAAGTTCTTAACAATGAAACCAGAAGTACATACTATCATAGGAAATGTTACCAACATACATTCACATATTTTTCCTGCACTCATGTTATATTTAGAAAACTATGCTTTACAATTAAGATTTAATTCAGTACCCGGCAGGATAATTTAGTGTTAACATGTTCGTGTTTGTAATCTGGAGCTTCTGAGTTCTAAAACTAGTACCTACTGAAATTTCTCTAGCTATCTTCAATCATATTAGGTAAATACTAAGAGTAGTATACTTTGAATAAAGGCCATAAACTCTTTCTTTCCTATGCTATCTCACATGTACTGAAAAAGAGTATGTTACAGATATGGCGAAATAGTTTATGTAAACTCTATACACATAAAACATAAAAAATGTGTAATGAAAGTTTACTAAATTCACGGCTATCAATTTCTTAGGATATTCTCACGTTGAATGAATGGAGAAGGCATTTTCGTTCTTTTAATTAACATGAAAAGTTTAATAATAATAATAACAACAATCAAAGATTCTGGAGAACAGAAGTTCAATAATGTATAATTATTAGATGAATGTTTAATTTGTCGCGTAGAAACGACATAAATATTGCAAATAAAATGCATAGATTAAAAAAAAAAAAAAAATTGAA
>JAGDQP010008421.1:0-63018 GCA_022664845.1 Lepisma saccharinum | reverse complement strand
TATATATATATCCTTTGTACTCCAAGCATTATTCCAACGTGAATAAAAGGTTATGTGAAAGATACCCTCAGTGCAGCAATGTATGGGAAAATCAATTATATCTCTTTACCTTCAAACAGACTAGCCCATTTTTAGACCCTCTATGCACTTAACTATTTTTTTTCTTTCAAAAAATCACTTATACCCCTCGTCTTCTGGGACCCTCGTATGCCAACTAAGGAAAACATATAGAATATATAGGTTTGTTTATCCATAGTAGAAACACTAAGTAAAATATTTTGTCCTGGAAACAGGTACTATTGTTCATGCATTTGCTATGTTTCAGTCAACACTGCAAATTACAAGGTAATCAAAATGTTGGAACAGGTTAGACGTTTAGTTTTAGCAAATATAATTCAACCACACTTCAGGAGACTATTCTTTCTAATTCTTAGGTAATTAGTCAAATAAAAAAGTAGTTTAACACGGTATTTCGAAATAACTTTCATAGGAAACTTTGAAACATCGTGAGAGTCTACATTTAGAAGTTTGCTTTCCGAGGCGAAAACGTTTTCATCTTCGCAATCTGGGCGAACCGAGTTTAAACTTGGGAACTAGCCATACACAGAACTATTCTACTTTCCCCGCATTCACTTTACACAAATGACTAGGCTGTACTTTGAAATGAGGCTACCTTGCTTATTCCTGCAATACTTTATCTGCAGGAGAATGAGTGATGAAGGCAGAGGCTGTGGCCTCAATTTAAGGTTATCTACACTCTCTGGATCGGTCTAGCTAGACAGAAAATTTCTGGACGTAAAAACCATAGAAAAACTGATGTTATGTGCATACGCTGCCGATACATTTAGTCTTACTCCTCCTTGATTTTAAAATCCTTGAATAAATTAAGAATTATTGTTACCGATGTAACAAGCTGTAGCTTTAAGATGCAATAAAAGATGTTAAGATTTAACACAATGAAATATGAAAACTGTTTGATGAAACTTTTAAAAATATGAACGAGTCTCCTGATATTTTTATTGGTTGTATATTTATCATGTTTGTATTAATTGCATTCTATCTCCATACTGTCTCGATAACCAGTCCATTAAACCTTCCAAAAAAAAAACTCCCCTTATAAAAACATCTTCTGGTTCAGCTCAAGACGCTCTAGAATATTGATACGATATCTTTTCTTATTTCATTTCTGTCTCTTCCGAGCAGATTTCGTCGTCTTCGAAGTCCTGCCAATAGCTTCATCGTAAACCTTGCTATCGCTGATTTCTGCAATTCTTTGCTCCATGCGATGCCTGCTGCGTCCTCCTTTCACAGAAGATGGATTTTTGGAAACAAAGGTAAGTCACTAGACGAGGTAGAGCGCTCGTGCGTGAAAAATTCTCGAAACATCTAGCGACGGAGCAGGAGGAAAGCTTGTCTGTGTGGGTAGATTCATCACAAACAGTATATTAAATATGCAACGAATTGCGTCAGCACTTATGGTTTCCTCTAATGCGGCTATTTATGTAGATGTTTCAAGCGCTCTCCAAATGAGTGTAAAACAAACGAAATAATTTAAAGCGTGGGGTGTTTCATCTCAATGCACTCTTACAGAACGTAATCTACAATCTGTGCAACAACGAGTGTGCTTCAATTATACAAGATTAATCAACGGAACTGAGTAACTAATGTGGACAGACCTCTAAAATTTTGCATACGGTCTTTCCCCATCATATAGAATTTCACTACGAACAGATTTGACGAAACTCGATCACAAAGTTGCATTAAATGCTGGTACTCTTCGGCACCTTCACAAAACGACTTTGGGGGTTCAATGCTTCGCCAAGAACAGAAGTTTTGAATGTTCCAACCAATCACAGATTCACAAATTTATCAAAAGAACTCAATAACTAATGTGAATAGAGGCTGTGAAACTTTGCATATTGTGTTTATTTCATGGAGTTCCATTAAGGAAAGATTTTTTATGAAATTCATTCCAATTATCAGTGTTGCCACAACTGTTTTATTAACACAATTCTTGTAAATGCTTGGCCTGAGCCAAAGTTGGCAAAAAGTCTTAAATAAATTCAAAATGCTTCCAATACAAATCAGTTCTCATACAACGTATTTCACTAATTTCATCCTTCTGCGTTTAAGAGTCTACAATTTCCCGCAAAAGCATTTTTCCTGTTACCATAAACAAGCTAGAAGAAAAAAAAACACGGAAGGAAGCTGGGGTAGATCTTGGAGAGGAATGTTTTTCGCATGCCAAGTTATACGTTGCCTTTTCTACAGTAAGAACAGCTAAAAATTTAACAATTGAATCCTCCAATTTTAAAAGGGACTAAGTTAAAAAAAAAACTTTTCAGAAGAAAAAATGATGCCACTAAAATGAAGTATCAGTTTGTTATCATTATATCAAAATAATGTCATTTGTGCTTTCTAACAAAATAGGCCTATATGTTTGGTTTTGTAACAAAATCTGCTACTGCTTGAATCTTTCCACTTGTATAAGCATGCTTTACTCTTTTAGGTAAGCCAGTATTTAATCAGAAAAGTATTTTGATTAGTTTATGGGTGTGACGTATATAGTGACAGATATTTTCTAACTTCTCAACGCTGATATAGGCGCTTACTTTTTCCAGTAGAAAATAATAAATTTGGTTCAGAAGTTCGAAAATATAATAAGCATTGTTTAGGCATTAGCTTAAGCAATGCATTAACAAAAGCACTACAAGAAAATTGACATAAAGCCTGAATCCACTGAACAACGGCTATAGCAGATAGCTAAGGTCACCCAGTAAAAAAAAAAAAAAAAAAAAAAAAAAAAAAAAAAAACGATCTTTTATTTTATATTTTATGCACATACAATTTTCGGATAATTTTCTAAAGCAGTAATACTTATTTTTGAAATTTCTATATCCGTTATGTACTTATAAGAATAATCTGTCAACCATTAAAGAAACACGTTTGCTATTACGGTATATGTAGGCATGGAATGAGAAATGGGTGGAAGTGCAGAAGTCGTGTTATCTCAAAAGCCCGCTAGATCATGTTGCTGTGTACGCACCGGAAGTCACATTATTGTCATCTTTGTGGAAAAGTATTTAAAGAAAATAAGTTATGGAGGAACGGAATTACAATATATCTTAATTACCGATGGAATAACTACTCCTAATTAATGGAAATGCATGACCTATTATTTATTGAAGTTCACCAGACCCAGATAGCTAACCGACGGGATACATAGTATTGACACTGCTGTTCACGCACTTCACATCCTAGAAAATATTTTAAGCGGTTCAATAATCCCATGGGCAAATATAGCAAACCGACCTACCCCGTTCTTCACCAAGCCTGACACACAGATAAAGAGAAAGCAGATACATTCTCTGAATTACTTTCAAACCAGTTTTACTCCGACACTCCCCATTAAGACATCATCCTGCAGAACGACTAAATCTACAATCACCTCACCTACAACCAAACCCCGATCATCCCCTACAGCATCAATAATAGACGAAATCACAGACATCCTTGCAAATAAACGACAATCAGCTCCCGGCATGGACACCATTTCATACAGACACCTGAAAGAATCACCACTCATTCTTCTTCAGCTATTAGCCTCCATCTATACATTCATTCTTAGAACCGGGTACATACCACTCCACTAGAAAACATCCAAAACCCTCATGTTTCTTAAACCGAACAAATCCCCTCAAGCCATATCTTCCTACAGACCCATACAACTTACCTCTACCTTCAGCAAAATCCATGAAAAAATTCTCGTCAACCGCCTACACCTAGATCAACACAATCTCCTTCCATTACACCAAGCCGGTTTTCGTCCTTCTTTCAATATTAACGACCAACTCCTTCGTCTCACTAACATGATAACTAATCACTTCAACACAACATATCTATCATGTCTAGTTCTGTTCAATTTAGAGAAAGCATTCGACAGTCTGGCATAAAGCACTCATTCATAAACTTCGCTCATTCCAACTTCCTATTACCTATCTACGATTCATCTTCAACTTCCTCACAAACCGTTTAGCATACATATCAATAAATTCAGATCTATCCCATCCTATCTTCCTACACTGTGGAGTACCACAAGGCTCAGCCCTCTCCCCTCTCCTGTACTTACTTTTCGTTGCAGATTTACGCCCCTTACCAGAAAACGTACACATCTTTCAATACGTTGACGGCACCGCCTTCTAGACTAATCAACATATGAATCGCACAATGAAAGAGGCCATTAATATCTTCACATCATGGTGCTATAAGTGGGGACTTACCATAAATTCTAACAAGACTCAAACCATCGACTATCTACCTCCTATAGAAATAGAAACACTAAGATAACATGGCCCCTTCAAGGACGCCAAGTGAGTGAGCCGCCATCCACTGGCTATTGCGATTCTCCTACATGAAGTCATGCAACTACAGGTTATGGCGCGGGTGTGGATGCTAAGGTTCTATCTATACGAATACATTTACCTCATATCGGTTCAGTGTATAAGAGAAGAAAGAAGGTGAAACAAGAAGACAGGAAAGAGCGAGAAGAGTTGTCTTAATAGTGGGGGAAAACCAGAATATACAGTGTTGTATAGACTATTCTGTAAAAAACGCCTTATCGGTTCTAACTACTGTTTAATTTACCTGGTAAACTACACATGCATGAAGGGTGGAGAAAACCAGGTAAAGTCTGTATTACTTTACTTTATCTGTTTCGCATTCAATTTTGCAAGTGTTGTTTTTACATGCATATCACACTCTCACACACGCATACAGCGCATAGCGCACATGTGCAAGTCTGGCGAAGCTGCTGGTCACTGCTTCTCTGTCAGTAAAGAGATCTTAATATAAAGGCAGTTTATGCTGGTCGATATTCATCTTGGAGTACGTGAAAAGAAAATGTAAATCCCGCATACAACGAAATCCATCTCGTCTCGAACTCAAAGTCCTACATGAACCAATCAGACCTTCCAAACAAATTACCTACCTTGGACTAATATTTGACCACCATCTCAGCTTGCGCCCCATCTTCAGAAGATCATTACAAAGGCCAGAAATCGACTTAACCTTCTTAAAAGACTGACTGGAACTACTTGGGGACTTAAACAAAAAGCACTAATTAACACTTACAAAGTTTTCCTGAGACCTGTGTTAACATACGGATTTACAGCCTGGATCGCAGCCGACCACCCAATATACAAGAAACTAGAAATCCTCGAACGCCATGCCCTGAGAACCACTTTCCGCATAAAACTGCCAAGTCCGACACGAGAGTTGTACGAAAGAATTGCATTTCCTCATTTATTATTACACCTCGAAACACTCCGAACGAAGTACATTACAAACAGAATGGAAACACAACACCCATTATTCCAAGACATACTTGAATCACATGATCTCCACAACACAAACTCCAAACATAAACATTCACCGCTATCATTACTATTCACTTTATATCATTACACATTGCCACCTAACCATCCAGACTCTGACATCATCACAGCATATCGTTCGCATCACACTCCTCACTATCCCGCACCCTCATCAATTGAAATGTAATTAACAGGGCTTCATCCGTCTACATCAAGCCCAGAGTCGCCCCTGGGCAGAAGATTCATCCATACATTCGTCCTAAATGTTGCCAAAGTGTGAAATAGTATATCACCTGCATCATCCATCACATTATCAAGGTTATTCCCAACCTCAATATGTTTAATTAAGCAAAGCTCATAAAGTCCAAAATCTTTAGAAGATTGATTATAATAAAGAATTAATAAAATGAAGTAAAACATTTAGCCCATCAAATTTTCTCCAATCCAAATCCTTTCAACCCAACTTCCCATCCCAAGTAGAGGGTGTAGCTCTCCGGGGGTGCTAACTACAGCTACCAATAAAGAAAAAAGCACACATTGTCAGAGGAAAATTGATGCTTGTAAACCCTCCAAGAATAGTTACCTACTTTGGGAATCAGCAGCTCAGAAGTTGAACTGCCGTAGACAAGCTGCAAAGCGCTTTCGGTTTTCAAGTTCCAAACCTTGCATAAGATCTGCGGAAGTTAGTCGTAGTCCCGACAGTGGCATGGCCCAAGCCCTGGAGCGGGACACCCTAACTCCTTATCAGGGTTCTAGAGTGTTTTTTATTAAAAGTATTAGTCTAAATTTCTGTTAGGAAGTAAGTTGGCATTAGACCAATCTGAGAGATATTCTTGGAAGAGTGTAGGACCTTCACAGAACCGTGGGTTGTTTGCTGCTGAGTTCACTGCTAGTCAGGAGAACACTGCTACAAATTCGTCTCTACAAAAAGGACATATTATTGAGGGAATTTCTTCATCATTGTGAGACGTAATTACTACACATTCAGTAAGGAAGTAAAGAAGTCAGTAACTGTAAATTCAGTAAGGAGGTTAGTATTCAGTAAAGCAGACCATAAGTGCATAGAGTTAATTAAGAAAGTAAATTGAACTTATACTGAAATGATAGTTACTTCCAAAAGTTTAGTTTTAAGACATCGTGTACGAGAGTAAGAAATACTACAACGTGACAAACTGTATTATCTAATGAACAGGACTTGTATATGTTAAAGTTTAGTGCAAGCAAGATCTAAAGAACGTCCGAATTAAAAGGAATGTGCAAATTAAAGAAGAACGTGCAAGATCAAATAAAGCGTGACAGACAGGAAACGTGCATTTAGGAAATATTAATGTACAGTTTTAAACATTTATAGTTAGGAAATATCTAGTGCATTTATGAAAAGTGTTGTAGATCCAAACACACTGTATATAGATCCAAACAAACTCAAGTCTGTTGGTGTTAAGGAAGATAGTTTAATCATAAAGTCATACACACGGTGAATAAAAAAGTGTGCATACTACAGATAGAACACAGCTATCGAAATTCGCCAATCGAAAGAACAAATACGGAATTCTGTGGATTATTCACATTTTCGTACAACGTAGGTCAAGTCAACTTCGAGTCTACATTCACAGAATAACTAGGCACATACACAGCTGCTATCTATCGTGAACATCTCGACGTAATTCAGACATCGTGTTCATTAATGAATTGAAACATTACACCAGATATTTTGTTAAAAGGAATAAAGTCAATGACTCTAACGTGTTTTAACACGCACTGTAAATCTGATTGTATTGAATTTCGATGATCGAGAGGTCATTCGTAGTTCCTTCTAACATAGGTCGATGGAACATGGTCTCTTGCATAGATTGAAGGGGGAAAAAAGCGAAAGATTGGTAATTTTTACTTAGTCCCTTTTAACATTGGAGGATTCAATGCTAAAACACGATAAATTACTTCTTAATGTAGTATATAAGAATTGTTAATAAAATGTGCAACGTTTAAATTAAATAAGCAGATACTTTATTTGTTGTATAAATTTCAATTATTTATCTCAACGTATATATTTTATGTAATCATGATGGTGCAAAATTTAATTAAACAAATGTCACGTAAAGATATTTACTACGTTAAATATTTGTATTTTATATGTATAACTAATAACTTCATCAATATTATTTTAAATTGATGGGCATGGAGGAAGACAATGGTAACCCACATTGAGCATGAATTGAGATATAACGTTAGGAAAATTCATTCTGTCTTGCCGACATATGCGTTTTCCCATAAAATAAATTGTTAATGTGCTGCCATCTGTTGTTTTTAGCTTGAACTCTTTCCACAGTTCAGCTCACGTAAATGTTGCTATCGTATTTCTGTACTCAACTTATTTTCTTAGTGTGGGATACCATTGTTTTTCCCCAATGCCCATTCAATTTTACTCCTGCAACGACTGGTAAGGTGAGCTAATTATTTATAAAAATGTTAAGTTCTTTAAAGTAAAACAACATAAAAAAACCGTGAGAGATTGGTCGGAATCGAACCTGGGTCTCCTGACGCCAACGTACGTACTACAGGGATTCATTACTACGTACAAGCTCTCTATAAAATGAGAGAGTACCTAGAGACTGGAATAATATCGTGCGAGTGCGCCTGCGCAACTCTCTCGCAAATGATACGGCACACGAACACTATAAATAAAACTTCCAAACCTATGTTTGCAACCAGCTACCGTAGTTACATGACTAAGACGTCGGTTTATGGAGTAGCAGCTCCGGCGGCCTGAAGATTTTTGTTTCTTTCAAAAAGCACTTTTTATGTTCAAATCTATTATTAATATCCCGGGAACATAACAAAATGATGTTCCCGATTTCGTCAATATTCGAACAGTAATGAGCTTTTCTCGCCAATATATATATATATTTGAATATAATCTCAAAAAGGGTTTTCCCCTTTCTATTGCAGAGCCGTAGTTACGTAGACGTCCACCAGGAGGCAGTTTAGTCGAAGTGAGTGATATGGCTTCTACAGCCCAGCAGAAAGCGTTCTGTGTGCTTGATTTTCATGCGACTAAGTCCGTTGTGCAAGTTCAACGGCATTACCGTGGGAAATTTGGGATTGACGCACCTTCTGGTAAGTCAATTAGAAAATGGTATGCGCAATTTGAAGAAACTGGTTGTCTTTGTAAGGGAAAACCGACCGGTCGGCCTTCGGCAGGGGAAGAAGCTGTGGAGCGTGTGCGCGCTACCTTCGCAAGGAGTCCTCAAAAGTCAACGCGCCGTGCAAGCCGAGAACTAGGTATGCCACAGAAAACTGTCTGGCGAGTGTTGCGGGTACCCAAAATTTCCCACGGAAATGCCGTTGAACTTGCACAACGAACTTAGTCGCATGAAAATCAAGTACACAGGACGCTTTATGCTGGCCTGTAGAAGCCATATTGCTCACTTCGACTAAACTGCCTCCTGGTGGACGTCTACGTAACTGCGGCTCTGCAATAGAAAGGAAAAAGCAGTTTTTGAGACTATATTCCAGAAAAACATTATATTGGCAAGAAAATCTCATTACTGTTCGAATAATAAATTAACGAAATCGTGGACATCATTTTGACTCACCCGATATTTAGGTTAGGTTTGACCCAAGTGTTAGGTTAGGTTACGTCAGATTAGGTTCTTTGATTTTCATTAGATGCGATGCAAGGCAATTTTCTCTTTTACTTCGCCGCATTAAGGATAGATGACTCTGCAACATAATTCAAATATTCCACACTGTAGACGGACGTAGAAAATTGTGTCTGCAATAGGAACCCATATGGGTAACATCAGACGCCATTTTCCCATTATGTGCCTGCTGTCATCTGGAAACGACAAGACAAGTGCTATAAATTCTCACCAAGAAAAAGGAACTTTGTCAATGGCTGGATGATGAATAAAGAGCACATGGGTTCGTGTCGCTGATAATGCCAGCGGTTTTTCAAGTTGGATTTGGAACTCTCTTTTAAGTTAGAAGAAACATATTGATTAAAACAAATAATAATAATAATAATAATAATAATAATAATAATAATAATAATAATAATAATAATAATAATAATAATAATAATAATAATAATAATAATAAAGAAGAAGAAGAAGAAGAGGAGCTTAGAAATAGGTTACTAGCTACTTAAAAGCACTCGAATTCCTTATTTCAACAGCACTTGGTCATTAATTTCCTCAGTGAAAAACCACAACTACTTTTCTCTTGTTTTGGGATGGATGGCAAGCTTGTAAAGCGCTGGAAGGTTTGTTGGTAGTGGTCGAAGGAGGGTTTGAAGTGAAGCGTGGTTAGCATTGAAAGTCTTCAATGGCAGAAAATCAATACAACAACAGAAAATTAGAATTCTTTCATACACGAATATTCCCTATTTCGTTTTACCTCTCTCTCTCTCTCTCTCGTGTGTGTGGGAGTGGGTGGATAGGGTATGGGTGAGGTGTCAGAGAGAGAGAGAGAGGAAGAGAGATAGAGAGTAAATGTATGAACTTATAAAGAAAGGTAGATTCCAGCATTACATAATAGGTAAAAAGTAAGGTTATTGTATGGAGATAATTAATAGTTGGTTCCAGAAAATTTTTAGTTGAGAAATTTCTCCACGCTAAGCAAAGCTTTCTTTTTTAGTCTTTGGGAAAAATTTTCTAGAGGTGTACCCAGAAATGTGAAGTAGGAGAACAATAAGGCCATTTTATTTCCAAGAAAATTTAATACCAGATCCTGATTCCCTCCATTTCTGTGCTTTGTGAAGTAGTAATTCTGTTGAACGACCAGTTTCAATTGTTCTGGACACTTCAATTGCTAATGAGAATCATAATATCGATATAATCAAACTCAGAGATATTCTATCCACTGTTGCAATAAGGATTCCATATTTTTTTCCTAGAAATCTCAGTCGACTGCTGTTCTCTCCTCAATCTCCCCCCTTCCTGATTCCATTTATCTTTCTTGCATTTGTCTGTCTTCTGGATCATTTAATTTCTCTGGGAATCTAATGTACAAAACTTGTGGTCCATCTTTCATCTGTTCGTCCAGCTATGTGACGGACCTATCTTCATTTTATTTTCTTCGTAGTCTTCATCACATCTTTTAATTTTGTTTCAGATTGAGTCTATTAATTTATCTTCCTGTCCCTCCTACTTCTTCCTAACTTGCATCTCTTCATTGAGCTTTGTGTACCTCCTAATGTTTGAGTCGTTTCCACATACAATGTCCACGTTTCATGGCCTCAGAACATCAGAACTAGATGTATAAATACACTTTACGTTTGAGATATATGGGTATAAGTTGTTTTCTTTAAAAAATAAAGTTTTAGTCTTTCAAACGAGCTGTACGCCATTTTATATCTTCTATTTATAACCGCAGTTATCTTGGCTTTCGATGTTTTCAGCTGCCCTACGTAAAAAAACTAATCAACTATAACAATCTTCTTTACGTAAATCTTTCTTTCTTTTCTTTCTGCATCTTGGTTGTACGTTACTTCTCTTTTACTTAAATGCATTTTAAGTTCTATTTTCAATTCTTCTATTCTAGTTTGTAGTTCTGCTATACTTGAACTAAACAGGAGTTTGCCATCAAAGGTAATTAAGATATTTATTTGCCATTGATTATAATTTCAACTTCAGCCCAATTTAATGTTCTGTTTAAAAACCGAAAATATTTTTGAGGAGATTCACCCTTATCTATTTTCGAACGATGAATTTTTTACTTTCTTAATGTAGTGTGTTGAAAGATTTAGTAGTCGAGTATGTATTTTGTAGCAATTTAATGTATGCACCTGGAATGCCTTGAAATGATTTTAGTACTGGTACTTACCCAGCAAGTCAAATACCCACCCCCACGCATCAGCTTGAATGTCGAAAAGCCGTAAGGAACCTTTTAAAAGTAAATCCATCCGTGACCCTAACCACTGGACCTCGGAAGCAGATCTATGACCTGAAGGTTCCTTGGCAAGGTGAATTGATAGTGGTTTGCCATTGCTTTACCTTGGATGAAGATGCCATCCTCAGGACGGAATCTAAAGTTTAAAGCTTGTTTAAATCTACTTGCTTTCCCACTGGATATGAAGCTGAGAACCCCTTGGCGACAGAAGAGCAAGTGTTTTGAGTAAAAATAAAATAATATTTACAAACGGATGTGGAATAGTTTATGTACGCACAGGGCAGTAAAACTCACACAAAATAAAATGTGCATTTGCGTTACAAATGACGAAATGAAGCTTTTGTTACTCTTTTCTTTCCGGCCTCAGCTTGTTTTTACTTTCATTTAGCTGTGATTCTCTTCCAGCTCTCCCACGTTACTCTAGATGGGAGATGGTCTTCCACTAGGACGGTAACGAATGTGGCAGAGGCTAGGCACTACATGGACGATTTTATGTAGATACTGTTTTCATTCCTAGAACATAATAATAACCATTATTTTGATTTCGTTTACATTTATTTGCCCTAAGAGAAACATGTAAATTATCTGGTTTGTTTTTAATTTGCAATTTATTAGGCCTTTAGGCAACTTTGGCTAAGTCCTGATGGATGATGATGGGATGAATTAGTGGAATGAAGAAAGTGGAAGGAAACGGAAGTACCACGAAAAAAAACAAAACACGCACGCAGTTTTTATTCACCACAAAGTAAGGGAAGGTTGGTGGTAAAGGTCAAAATGGTAGCATCATTTCTCTCTATATTTAGAAAACAAAAACAATGTTTTAAAATATAAGTGGGACATGCTAAATTAATTTCATCTTCTTGGACAGTGTTTACCAGCCAGAAACACATATATTTTATTCAAAACCCAGGATAGGTTTCATACATGTAGTGCATTTGCATAGTTGGAAGGTAAAGCATAGTCTAAGAGAAGGATAAATAATTATTATGGGGAGTGAGCCATCTGTTATCATGATAAATATTCACGAGACTGAGGGAGCTTGCATTCTCATGATGGAGAGCCCATATGTGCAGGTAATCATGTGTGGGTTTAGTGAAGACGGATACAGCAGTAACAACAGTCTCTCTGCTGCTACATGTTGCAAAAAAAATGTATTTAAAAAACCGTCGCTTTAGAGCACCTGATTGAAACAACACCAGGAAGAATTGTTTTACTTGAAGCTATAATAATTATTAAGTCAAACCAACAACGTTTTACTTATGTAAATTAACTTTCTTAAATTGTACGAGTACACATAGGTTCATAAAATATGGACCCATGAAAAATGTTTCGAAGTCCATCATTTTCAGAATCTGGCAGCATTGAGATAATACACGTAGCAAACGCAGCATATCAAACATTTATGATCAATCTGTATCAAATATAGGCTTTGTATTGTCATATTCTGCGACTTTTTGGATTTAGAATAACGCGCATAGAAATTTTGACCTCATTCATAAGTGAATCAAACTTTTCTTTTGATAGCAAGCTTAGTAAATCAAGCCAAACCGAAATAATTAGAGTTGAATCAAGCCGTCTAGTTTACAAGAATAAATACTGAAATAGTCTTGCCAGGCCAAGAAAGAAAACAGAATCTACTACTTAATATTAATAATAAAAAAAAAATATTGTCTTGGGCATTCCCCAAATTCGCGATAGCACCCCAACTTTAAAAAAAAATCGGTCAAAAACTCCACTTACACCCTTCCAATTTTGAATTTGCACTCCTCCAAACTGAAAATCTTGGCGCATTTCCTGAAACTAACGGACAAAGAGTTTAGAAAATCCTTGATTACATGTTTTGTATTGTGTATTGAGTTATATAGAGCTAAATTTAATTTTGAGTGTTATCTCAAGCCTTTAGGTAACTTTGGCTCGGGACGAATGGATGACGATTCATTGGTGGAATGAAGAATTTGGGAGGAAATAGGAGAAGCCCGAGGAAAACCCATGCGCAAGGTGTTTGTACACCACAAAGCCCAATTGGCATGAGCAGGGATTGAATTGAGTATTGAACTCCCGCGCATATGGAGCAGAAATATAGACTCTTATCTACGAAAGAGAGAAAAAAAAAAAATTTGGAAGCCTTGGAAATTTGAACACGAAGGAGAATAAAATAGAAGATGGAAACTGAAGAAGAGAGTAGATTAGAGAAGAAGAAAACTTAATGCAACAAAGAAGAGAAAGATAAACTGGTTAGGACATTCGCTGCGTAGAGATTGTATATTGACAAGGGAAGATTTTCGGTTCGAACAGGAATTATTTGACAAGACTTCGTATAATAAGTTCGTACCCCGATGCTGAGAATATCTGCAAAGTAATTCGACCGTGTAAGGTCGTCGTTTATTCGGACTTGATGGGACCGGACCCATTCTAGATTTACGATTATGTCAGGTTTTAAGCGTTTTCAAATACAGAAATACAATAACAATGTGGTTTATTTTTACTCTATTATTGAGGTATATGGTACAGGCTACAGGAAGAGGGCTAGTACAGAACAACACTGCATATTTACTTTGCGGAGAATTAATTAGACCCGCTCGATTGAGTACGACGTATTTTGAAAGTGACGAAAATGGACTTCATTTGTTCCGGATAAACGATGAACGGATTGTAGTGTGTAACATATTTATATTTCTAAAAGAAACCGTTTTGCTCTAACATGGCTACTGAGATTGTCTACTCCTTGTCTATTGCTGTGTCTATATTTATAAATTATATGACGTAGCTTAATGCTGATTGGCTACTGGTATTCAGCACGCGGGATTTTACAGTTTGGGTGGGTGTAACGATGAGGAAAGAACGTCAGTTGCTTTTCGAATGGCGTCGCGTCGGTATGGTTGTGGTAGTTGTCACATCAAGTTTTTGAATGGCGTATATAAGATCGCATGGTATTCGTGTTATATGGAATTGAAACTCAAGTTATTAATTATCACTAAAAGTGAATTCTTTCTAAAGTTTGATGAGTGTGTTAGAAATCGAAACAGTATTCACTACTATTTTTCTGTCTTGGAAAGTGCATACTTATATAGTATTCGAAGATATGAAATTGTTCTTAAAGTAATAAAAATCCCGAAATTAAAGTAAATACGTTGGTAATTTATTTCTCTTATGATAGAAAACAAGAAAGTTAAGTTTTGCTATTTTTTTCAAATTTCCAATTCTAATTCAGATAATGATTTCAGTTTTATTATTTGCTATTTTAGTTGCTATTCAGTAGGTTTAATCTATTTTGAATCCTCGTCTTTTCTTACGAAGAAAAAGAAAACGAAAGAATACAAATTTTATGTCAACTTCCTTGTCTGAGTTTAGCAGTTTCTTATGAAAAGATTTAAATTCAAATTACTGAATAAAATCATAAAGTTTTACCTAACTACTAACTTTATCTTTGAACTTCACCCAATAATAGTAAATAAGAAAACGAAATCCATAGAGGTGGGGATAATACATTATTTTCAGGACAGAGGCGCTACCATCCTATGGAGATCCAGATTTTAAAAGATCGGGTGTTTCGTAAGATTCTTAGTGAAAGTTTTTGTCTAGAAGCCATAGGTAAATGGTAAGACAGTTCTTATTTTCAGGATTAGGAACTTTACTGGTGTCAAACGTCAGTTCCATACATACAACCAAACCCGACGATAATGAGAATGCTTCTAAGACTTTATCATCAACTCTTGGAAAATTGATGACTTGACCAGTAACAGGCTGTTGCCATAGTAGTCGCAACAATCTATTCCAAATATTACGAACTACTAAATGTACACTGGCTATACTTTATTTTATTATCAAACATCATAATACTTACTTGCCTAGACTCATTGACGTATTACTTACGTATGCCCAATACTAAAAAAAAGAAACAAACTATCCTTATTATTCCGAAGAAAAAATATAGGGATAAATGCTTTTCTTATCTCATGAATTGTAATCATGAATGTCTTTCCAATTTTTAGCTTTGATTATGAAACATTCAAGTTGTGATGTTTGTGCTTTTGAAAAGAATGTTATTGTTTTGCGTTAAAAAAGCATGTGAAGAGTGCATATTTATTGCAGGATGAACAAGGTTTTAGTGATTTACAATGCTTCCAGATTAATCTAGTCGTATTATTCGTAGATAAAAGAGTTTTAGATATAAAGACTCCAAAATGTCTTCACGTTCTGGGAATTTCTGCCACCTGGTGATTAGAATCTTAAACTACAATTTAATATATCAATCACAGATATGCGCAGATACGTACCGTTTTGACTTGCTGTGCGCATTAGTTCTCCTATGATTATTATTTTTAAACATCATTATAATAACAATTATCATTCAATTTTAAACTTGCATGCAGCCTACTTACTTCGTGACAATTAGGAGTTTGTGATAAAATACTTTGTGCAGAGACTTCATTTCATTAGATATTAACAAGATCTTCTTATCCACTACCCGTGTGATGATAGTTGAAGACCACAACGAAAATAAACGTGCTTTGTCCACTTTAGCAAACTTCAGATAAGAGCGCCATCTTTGGAGGACCTTTGTGACAAACTATCATACATGAAGAGATTATGCATAGTCCGTTTCTTACAAACAAATCTTTAATTGATATGCAGGTTTTCGCAATCAGTGTTGTCAGGTAGAGGGAAATTTCCAGATATAACAGACTGTGTAGCCATCTATTGTCCCTGGCACCATTTATGTAACAGTCGGTACTATTTACTGTTTCGGGCACAGTTTATGTAAGAATACGAAGTATGGATAATTCGTACCCTTTAAGATTACAAGGTCCTGGCTCAGTCTGTACCGCCCTATATAATGCTGAATTATGAGTTATTCGCCTGCTTTTAGCATACTGGCCATCATCAAGAACATATCCACGATCATTTCCCGCTCAAACAGGTTTTAACTATAGTGGGAACCTCCAACGAAAGGGATCATCCCATCACCAACTAAGCAAACGCTGAATGAACTTGGAAATAACCAAAGATAGGTTCAAATCCAAGGAGCAATTACGACTGTATAGGAATATCCCCATAAGGGTATTCGAATACCTCAGGAATTGCCAAGATACCCTGAAAGGCAAAGAATATAAATAAAAAGCTACCTTCCAACGTAAAAAAGGTATATTATTAGATCATCTGATTTCAGTTACACAGCCATTTGGGTCACTGAAATACATCTCACAACTTTCTACAAGCTAGTAGCTTCCATTGCTCCAGAATCGTTTAGTAAGTAATGATTTTTTTTTCCTTCTTAATGGAACGATAAAGAATGTTCTTTAACATTATATTATATGCATATTTACATATATAGTAGACAATGACACTTGTACACACGCATTGACAGAGTTGATGCGCGGGCGTCATCTGTTATGCTCGACCGCAGCGATACTCTAGTCCTTCAAACAGACTTTATCATTGTTTCCAGTTTTGTCCACATGTGAGCGGTGGATCACCCGGTTACACCGAAAATAAGAAAATGTGGGTAAAAAAAAGGTGAAAGGGGGAAAAAATCGGGAAATTTTGTTACATCTTTATGGCACATTATTATTTGAAACCTCCATTATTATTTTTTAAAGAAAACTTAGAATCCGGGAATTTTTTACAAAAACGGGAATTTTTCCAGTATTTTGAGGGAAATATTTCTACAGGAACCTGACAACACTGTACGCATTGATGATTATGGACTTTTAAAAGGATGTCCTGTAAAATCAAGAAAATGGACAAAGTATGTTCTTTTCCTGTTCTCAATTTATATTCCAAAGTTCTCTGGTAATCAAAAGAAATGAAAACTAGCGATATAAGTTCACTTCTATCATGAACGGTTGCATCAGTCAAAGAGGGAACAAATCTATATAAAGAAATGTAAAATTAGTTCGCATGTGACTTATTAATTCAAAAATGTAATAGTTTGGTCATGTTTTGCATACAAATTATAAAGATCCATGGTTGTGAATTTTATAATTCGACAAGGAAATTTTAATTTTCAAATTAATGTGTAATGCAAGTACTATTTACTGCCAACCATCAATATTTGAAATTTTGAGTCCAACCTATAATACAAGTACTGTTATATCCAAAGCACTTAAAAAATTCAAATTCTGAGAACAATTTGTAATGCAGTGACTGATCATCTCCAAAAAACTCGACACCCAGCAATTTCTAAATACTTGGTGAAACATTTCTCCTCTAGTAGACATTAGTTTCTCCGGAAATTTTCGCTGCAAGAAATTTTCAAGATGGACATTTTGCAAACAACGCGGGTTATTTATTATGGTGCTAGGCCTATATTCAGGATAGCTTAAATCTATGCCAAAACTTGTTGTATTTACAAACAGACATTAGAAACTGTGAAACTGTTCTGTAAAATGTATGGCATGAAGAAATTTAGCGCCATCTGACGAACATAAACCATACCACGCGTCGGGTTCAGGTGGATTTGAGGAACGTAAGGAGAATCCAGCAATGTGTGATCTCTGCTTATATCATTGTTGATGTTTTAAAATCTGTATTGGAGTGTGATAAGTGTTAGGATATTTAGGGGCAATTTTCATAGGAAAAAAGGGAGAGAAAAGGTGCTAAAATAATACTGAAAAAAGGGGCAAAAAGTATTGGTCTGGTTAGTGCTATATTTATTGAAAGTTCCAGAAGTTACTAGTACAAATTGTAGGTACAGAGATAGTTGTATTAGGTTACATGCCAGTATCATTCACCTGAAGAAGAAAAAAAAAAAGCTGTTGTACCCCAGAATATTACACATTTTGTTTCTTTTATCTGGAGATAAGACGTTGAATTTATTGAATTTATTTATGTGTTTTCGCCATTTCAGGCTCAGGCCGATTTAATGTGGTGGTGAAAATGTTGGAAACATGGAACCTTTCTGCAAGTTCATCACACGTTAGACCACTGCCCTCCTTGATGGCTACTTTCAGGGCCTCGTCATCCAACACATGTGGTCGTCCACTGTGAGGTTCATCAGCAAGGCTCTCATCTCCCGAACGGAATTACTGGAACCAATGCCTGGCGGTGCATTCGTTCACGGCATTCTCACCAAATGCCTGGCATATTCAAGGTTATGCCAGCTTTTTCTACCCGAGTCAAAACTTCGTCCAAAAGTGTTAGATGCTCTTCTAAATCAGCGCCAGGTATCAGGATATCATCAATATCGACTATAAGTTTTTGGAAAAGGTTGTTGAAGGGACTACTCTAGGCCCAGGCCCTGCAACCTAGTACCTGTTGCAGGACCAACATGAGAGCGCTGGAACCATTTTTGTACCCATATGGAAGTTTGGTGAAACGGGACATCTGAACGTCAAAGATGAAACTAACAAGGTTCTGACAACTTTCTGCTAATTCTAATTGGAGGTAGGAATTCGAGAGATGTAAGGCGGTATAGAGGGATGCACTTCAAAGTTTAACGAGCAAATCTTCGATCCTCTACACTTTCAGGTTTTCGAGTGGGACATGACTGTTTTAAGCAATGAGATTCAAACAAACTCTGGTCTTATACGTGTTTTTCTTGCGTAGAACTACCAAAGGATGACTGTGGGAGGGAAATGGTTGCTTCAATTACACCCCACTCGAGCCAGTCTTTAATTTGGTCTCGCACTTTGTTCACATGACAAAACGGAATAGGGTACGCCCTTTTCCGTTATATGGTCTGTAGTGTCTACAATTATTTCATACTTAAACCCTTCATAACGTCTGGGTTGTGAACTAAAGGCCAACGCGTGATTGGTCAATATCGACTTGAGTTTGTTCATAGTTCCTTCCTCTAATGGCATATTCGAGATAATTTCACCCATCTCCTCAGGAGTCGGGTGGTCATGATTTGTGTTAACGTCTGGTGCCGTGAAACACATATAGACAGCTTCCTTACAATACCGGCAGATCCTTCTACTCAGCTCCGTATTAAATGCGTCTGTCACCATTTCCATTTTTATTTCTTGTGCCTCGGCTATTACAACTCGTCCCCAATCTTCGATTTCCCAGCTATTTTTCTTGTAATTGTCATATGATCCGACGAGTTCTTCCAACTTAGAATTCCAGGCACGTCGGAGTTCTTCAATTTCTTGAGACTTACATGCACACTTGACGCTTGAAGGCTGAGCATAGAATTTCTCGTGCTTCGTTTCATCGTGTTCACACTCACATCTCTTGGTCGCTTCAGAATCCTTTGTAGTCGTGGTCTGATTGAAGGTCTGTGGAATGGATTTCTGACACACACGCATTGGTACAGTAACAGCATCTTCGTCACGACTTATGGTAACGGTTCCTTTGCCGAAATCAATGATAGCGGAGTAATATAAAAATATAAAGTCTTTTGCTAATAATAGCGGTGCATTTAATCCTTGGACGACATACATCGGTTGGTTCAGGGTTAATCCATTTACATTGACGGGTAAAACGATATACGATAAAGACTGATTTAGTGAAGTGCAATTTAAATTGAATTCTATTTATGGGTTTAGGCAACTTTGGCTCAGGCCGGGATCGGCTAATGTGTTCCTTTCTTTGCATTTTATCTTTGGATATATTTATGAAAAGAACAAAACTTTTTCAATGAAAATACATACCAGATAAGGAGGAGTCTTTTCTCCTTTCATAAATATCTCCAAACGTAAAATAGAAAAAAACTCATCATCACCCGTTTTGCTCTATAAATTAATTAATTTTATTGCATCTATTTTGGTCGTTTGATTAATTACCATAACCAATGAGAAGATATACTTTCTTTATGTAAACATACTTTCTCCTTGGTCATTCCTTAAATACTGTGTACGCTACGAGCGCCAGAATAAGTGTTCGTTACGAGCACAATAGTGACTAAACCCCAAAAGAACGTTTGCAAAGAGCATGAGGTGAGTAGGAGCGTTAATGTCTAATTTTATTTCTTTCTATTTTAAGATTAGATCAATGGGCTGTAATGGCAATTATGCTTACCTGATCTTTATTTTGTTAAGACGGACTCCGTTCAATGAAGTACTACTTCCGGCGCGAGCTTGAACTAGGTTTACGGAATGCATGTATATTAACCATTTGGAAACAACTGGCTGCTAAGATGTGTCTGTAGATTTTTATGTCCTAATAAAACATACGAGTCCTAATTCTAACTACCAACTCTAGACGGATTTTTTTTTAAGCAAACTAATGAGTTAGGAAACCATTCGTCTCCAAATTAAATGTATTTGCACAAAATACAATAAGGAATCATTCCTTCCTCAATGTTCGATCATGTAGAGAATGTAACTTTGATTTCAGTCGGCTCGTTTTCCATGCTTTTCTTCCTATCATTTTCTATCTGTTCTCTCTTCCTCTCCACTTTTTAACTCCCTTTTTCCTTATATAATCTTCCTTCTCTATCTTTGTGTTAGTGGCACACATGGCTCTCGATGTTTCCTCTGTATGTTTACAATTCTCTCCACATGATTTACTGCTATCCTGCTTCATCCAGCTTTATTCCATTGATGCGATTTCCTGTATATCGGAAAAAGTTACCGTATACGCGAACGCTATTAGCTGATTTATACTACACGGACGGGAAACAGAGAACTGGAGAGAGAGAACTACAAAGCTCTGTACTTGACAGAACTACATCATAAATTGAAGTATGTTGGGTGGTCTACTGCTGGCATTGAGAGTTCCAATGTATTTTATGTGGTTTCTATATTTAAAACAAAAATAATAAAGAATTTACATTGTTTGAAATCAATATTTAATTAACTCAGCATCTGCGTTAACACCAACAAAATGAAAATAAGTATTTTAAAAAGTAGATTTGTAAAAGTATTTGTAAAAGCCTATCATATACAGGAACGATTAATTATGATGTGTATCTATATATTGATTTAACGAACGGGAATCAGAGTAAGTACTGTACAAAGATCTGGTAGTAACGTTTGATCATATATGAAGAATACAGAAAGTCTCCCATGCATTTAATATTCTAAATACACCTCTAACTTCTGGATTATTTGCGCTTTTGAATTGGAACTTTCATAGCACTTAGCTGTGATTATGTAGTAGTTGTTACGAGTGCAAACTCATTTTTAGGTCCCTTGGTAGCGCCGCTATAGCTAAAAGGACCTTGTAATCCCGCTTATTCTGTCCGTCTGTCCGCCAGTGTCCAGAAATTGAATCTCAGGAACTACAACGAGCAGAGAGATGCTTGAGGTGTCGCTAAACGTGTTGACTAGTTCAGAGCCCTTGGAACAACCCTGGTTGATACAGTAGTTCAGTGTTGCCAGCCTGTTTTCTAAAAAAATAATTCTTGAAATTGCTTCCATTAAGTTAGACCTAACCGCGCTAGATTTAGCATAAACATTATTCGACACAATCCAAAAACTAATAGACTATTTTCTCCAAATTAACTTTTTTCATGTTGCTTCCATTCTATTAGTCATAGCAGTACCAAACTTGGCAGAAACATTGTTTAACGCAATAGGAACATACTACGGATGTTCCCGTACCCCCAGAAATCCCGTTGTCAGTGTTGCCAACCCATGCCAAAAAAATATAACTCATGAACCATAAGGTGTAGAAACATACATGAAATGTCGTTAGAAAAGTAGTGAAAGTGTAGGCGCAGGAATAAAGGAAAGTTGTCGGGAGGGAGGGGGGGGGATTGTTCCCGTACACTTACATGAAATGATGAAAAGGTCGTAATCTTTGATAATAAGCATTTCTCTAACAGAAAAGACGGCGAAATGTAATCGTGAACAATTGTATGTATATGCAGAGGTAATTTTTAAGGAGCGGGGGCCAAGGTGGGGCTTGCATTTCTCTATGGGGAAGGGCGAAATGCAATAGCGAACAATGGTGTATATAAACACAGTGGAAAGTTATGATTAGTGTAGTAGTTCAGAGTTGCTATAGCACATTTAAAAAAAAAAAAAAGTAATCAATTAATGAAATTGTTTCCATTCAGCTACACTTAACTGCGCCAAACTTGGAATAAACATTATTCGACAAGGTACTGTGGATTTTCCCGTAACTAAGTACTGCAGTTGTCAGTTTTGCCAGCCTATTTTACGATTATTAGTAGAATTGCATCTCTTAACTTGTAAATGCACATCGCCTTCTTTCCCTGTACTCGCCATTTTTAGCTTCAAAAATCATGTACAGACAGTTGTTAATGATTTGAATTTATTTAAGGCCTTTAGGCAACTATGGCTCAGGCCGAGTTGTTAATGATGTTCCAGAACTATGTGATTCTTAATTAGTAGTTTTTATGCCTATATAATTTACAGCAGTATTCAATCCCCTACTGGATAAGACCTCTAACTGAGGAAGGAGTTGGTCTACTGCTCCCACGCTGACCAGACGTGTTGAGAAAGGAGAGCCGAAGCTCTCAACTGTGATCGCCACTGTCTTTTATTCACAGTAACTCTCCAAATGCGTCACGATGTTGGGTGGGCACCGTTTCAGGCCATCTCGTGGACAAAATCCGTTGTAGAGCCGGGAATCGAACCCGAGACTCCACGATCAGCTGCCAGCGACGGTAACCACTACACAGCAGGGCGGTCATGCAATATAGTACAGAATTGCCACCTAATATTATCATGCATGTTACAAAACAAAAGAAGAAAAAGTTTGGTGTCATAAATTCGATAAATGTGTCAAAGAATTGAAATTTACTATACATAATATGAATTGATATGACTTTAATTTGTAATTTGTAAAATAAAAAAGAAGATTGTTAATTTAAAATTCTTTTATGTAAAATTTCAATAAAAAGGCCAAAAACGAAAGATGTAACTTAAAAAGGAAGGTTCTATTATTTATAGTCTTTTAAGAAATTAAAATCATTATTATCATTAACTTTCAATAATTTAGTATTTATTATTTTACAAAATAAATCATGTATAAAGGCATATGGGTAATATTTTTCCAAATGTGTTAACATTGCATAGGGTAAATGAATCAATTATCGCCACCAATTCGAAATATTTTAAATAACTCGTTCATTTTTGACCACAGAAAAAATAACTAATTCATGAACTACGTAAAAACTTGTGCTAAAATGACCATCAGCAGAAATTTTCATATTAGGAACCACCTACAACTTTTTTTTCTTCACATTAGATAAACTGGCGATATTGAAAGTCCCTGAAGACAATATCGCCACTTACAAATTTCACTGTTACAAAATAGAAAACACACTTGAAAAGTAAAATTTTAACCAAAATTTAAAAAATAACATAATGAGGAACACAATATAGAAATTAAGCACGAAATAACAGACGGGGATTGAGATATCAGAAATGTATTGTTTGTTAAAACTATTCATCGTTAAACAGTGCACAACTATTCCCCATACTCCTTCCACAGTCCAACTACTATCAAACACTTCAGTGAGCCACAATTCTCGTGGAACCATATCTTACATTCCGCACATTAAACCAAGGATACATATTTTGTCTTTTTTGTTGGCAATAAAACTCCACAATCACCACAACAATTGTTCTTTTTAATGATGTTTCTACTTCGTATTCTTTTCATTAATACATAGCTTAGGCTCTGTAGTTGCCTTGCTGATCCAGCACCTACGTTTTATGTATCTAATTTTATTTCCTTCTTTGATATTTGTGATCAAAATTCTACCAACTGTTCACGTTTCATAGTAATTGCGTTACTGTTAAACAATTTACTGTAAATGTTTGACTGCTGAACTTCTGGTGTCCACAAAATCTTAGTCACATTATTTTGGGATGAGAAGTTACTCTCGCGAGTTTGTAATGATCTTCGACGTTCCTCATGATGTGTAGGAGACTAGGATGGACGTCAATCTTTACGTTTATTCTCGTTAACAAGTATGAGTGGCGGTATTATCAGCATTGTGCTATTTTAGTTAATTATTCCTGTACCCCATACTATTGAAAGGAAGCACAGTTTCTTTATCACCCGCAATGAGCTAAGATATGTGACAACAATATTGTTTTTAGAAAATTAATTTGAGTACTTGCTCGTATATATTTATGAAAGTGTATGGTCCGATTTCTGTGTTATGTATCACTATTATTATAATTATTTCAGGATGTATTTTCTACGCCTGTGGAGTAGGTTTCTTTGGACTTCTATCCATAGTTACTCTGACCGTGATAGCCATTGAGCGTTATTCAGTGATTACTGCAAAGCCTTTGTCTGGCACATGCAAAGTCACAAAGTGGAAAGCAAGGAAGGTAAGGAATACTTTTGTTTTTGTTTCAATCCTTCAAGTTGTTTTGCATGCAGGTGACAATGAAATTGTATTATGTTTCATACAACTTTCCCCATTTGTTTCTGGTTCTCTACAAGGTACTTGCGCTCCCGTTGTCAAGCACTCCAGTTGTCACTATTACCAATGTACTTCAAAAATTATATTTGTTAATTTTCTTCCATATCGTTAAACGTATCCGCACTAAATTTTTTCTCCAAGCTTGAGGGTTCGAGTTCTTTCTGCGGTATGAACGTTTGTAGATTTTAACAAGTATTACACTCACGTAATTGAGACGGGCTGAAGTCGAAAAGAGTTACTAAATTGGTAAATATAAAATAAAGTTTACCGAGCTTTTATTTTACCAAAATTGGTATAGACATTATTTGACATAATGTAGAAAAAAAAATACTGTATGTATCCCGTCCGTAAGCATCCTGGTTATCAGTGTTGTCAACCTATTTTATGAAAAGAAAAAGTTTGTCTGAGATGCTTTCAAGAGAAACCAACGTGATCGTTAGGGCTGATTTCCTTGCAAGCGTTCGTAGCTTACTTTGCTTGCGATTTGGGTGAGTAGCCAATTGAAACGTGTGTTACACGTAGAACACACAATAAAACACGTATTTCAATTGGCTACACACCCAAATTGCAAGCAACGCACGCTTTCAAGGAAAGTAGACCTTAGTAAGAATCACAACGCTAACTTGTTTTATTTTGTTCGAGTTAAATATAGAGCAGCTGATTACAATAAATAAGTTACTGGATATAAGATCTGGTTACAATTACATACACATTTAAGTGTTTCAGTAGAAACCAGTGTCGCATTTCACATTCATTACATTTGTTAAAACTCCTCGGACACCATTCGATAAAGCTCGAACAAGTCGTTGAATAAGAAATTTGATCAAAATGACGTCACGAATCATGGATTCCAAGCAGGAAATCTCTTGAATTTAAGTCTTCGCATCCAATAAATCCTATTTAGAACCTGTCCTATTTTTCTTGAATTCAACGCAGTGATCTACCAATCACAACCCTCGTCACTTGAGCACATGACTACTGTGCTTCAGGAGCGCTGAAAATTAAAATGTTGACATGGAGTAGGGTTACATTGTGTAAAGCCCATGCTTTTATTATATGAAATGAAGATATGATCAGAAAATTAAAATAAAATATCTCTGCAGGAAACTGTATCGCATCTTGCTGTGTGCCTGATGTTTCTTCTGTACTTTCTGTACAATCACTATTGCAATAGAAATTGATATAGTATCTACCATCATTCCCAATAAATTATTGTATTGTATTTTGAAGCAGTAAGATGTTAATATTTCAAGTGGCATTTAGTTGTTCATAATTTATGTGGATAGCTCAAGTTTTTATTTACTGTATGTTGGAAGTTGAAAACTGCTAAACATAGAAGTATCAGGGTACACTTTACTTTACGGCTTGAAAAAATGTAATATTGTCCAACGTGTGTGGAAGTGTAGTAACTTAAATATAACAAAGTTTCGAGTCATGGAAGTGTTAAATTAGAATGAAGTAGCGAAAAGTACTTGGGACTACTTGGCTGGTTCCACGTTGGTGAGCGAGCACATTAAACCGTGCATCGCGTATAATGAAAAAATCTTACCTTCTTTCACTCGCCATTGCTAACTTAACATTGTGGCCATTCATAACACGACGTCACGCCATTAATATTCCTCCGCATCCCTACAATCTACATGTACCTGGTCTAATGAACGCAAATAAATCAGTCCCGCCATGTTTGTTGTGCTGATCAACTTGAGTGCATATTTGGGAGCCGGACAGAACGTATAACTAAAATAAAATGTCAAAACGTATACCAAACGCAACAAATCGTATAAACACTGAAACGTCAAAACGTATAACTTGAAGAAACGTCAGAACGTATACAAACTGCGACAGAAAGTGTAATCCTAAATACGTCAGAACGTATAACCGTCAGATCGGATAATATTCCGAGGAATCAAAACAGAAACGTCAGAACGTATAACGACAGATACGTTACATGGTTATACGTTCTGACGTTATACGTTTTGACATTATACGTTCTAACGTATTTAGGATTATACGTTCTGTCGTTATACGTTTTGACGTTTGTTTTTGGTTGTTCGGAATATTATACGATCTTACGGTTATACGTTCTGAGGTTTCTTAAAGTTATACGTTCTGACGTATTTTTGATTAAACGTGCTGTCGCATTTTGTATACTTTTTGACGTTTCTTCAAGTTATACGTTCTGACGGTTATACGTTTTGAAGTTTCAGTGTTTATACGTTCTGGCTTATTTGGTATACGTTCTGACGTTTTTTAGTTATACGTTCTGTCGTTATATGTTTTGACATTATCCGTTCTGACATTTCTGTTTTGATTCCGTTTTGACGGACATACGTTCTGACGTATTCGGGATTATACGTTCTTTCGCAGTTTGTATACGTTCTGACGTTTCTTCAAGTTATACGTTCTGACGGTTATACGTTTTGACGTTTCTTCAAGTTATACGTTCTGACGGTTATACGTTTTGACGTTTCTTCAAGTTATACGTTCTGGCGGTTATACGTTTTGACGTTTCAGTATTTATACGATTTGTTGCATTTCGTAGACGTTTTTTGAGTTATATCATATGTTCTGACGGTTATACGTTCTGACCTGTATCCGCATATTTAGCGAAATAATAATAACATGCTTTTCGTAACACTTTTAGTATTGCCCACTACCGCTAGGTGTTTATAGAAGTATCTGCAATGTTTATTTCCAAGAGAATGAGCTGTATAGAGCGTACGTATGGCTCAATAGCTGGCGGAATTTCCCAATCGTAAAGTAAGGTTTCTCCATCTATCCAAGTAACTTTGTGTACGTATTCTCCGTGCACGTGCTTTTCTCTAACCTCAAATAAATATTCATGCATAAAAATAATTAATTGGCACAAAATAAATGTTTCTATTATAGTCCTCTTGAAATGACCTCGTATACACGAAAGTGATTGGAAGGACTTAGAAAAAGTGTTTGTACTGGCTGCAGTGCAGGTTATATGGCAACCAGCTATTGTGCCATATTTTGCCATATGTTCATTTTATACCACTTATTCTGTTACAAATATTTCATAATCACCTACCGATGGCTAACAATTCAAAATAAGTTACGAATAGCCATATTTCATAATTATTTACGTAAATTTGTACTCAGTACATGCAAATATGACGCCATGTGTAGGAATACTAAATGGTATAACTTCGTGTTATAAATAACATACTTTGCTACAAAACCCGCGGATATATTGTTATTGGGTGAAGACTGATTAGTTAAAGTGTGTAGTTTCGAAGGTGGTGGTGCCTTTTTGCAAAATTTACGGAGGAATATGATATTTGTGTGACTTAGAAAAATCAGATTGGCATTAAAAGAAGTAAATAATTATTGCTGTGAAGTGGGAACTATATCCTTGCGGCTTAGGGCGCAGAGTGATGTTCATCGCGAATAATTAAAAACAATACCGAACCTGACTTTAACTAACCCCTCTCCGCTGGCTATTCCTCGCTCGAGATACTTTCCGTGCTCTTGTGGAAAAATACGTGTCATCCGAAGTATCACGATTAGTATTCCTCCACATGGCGCCAGCTTGAGCAACTGGAGTGCGTATTTAACGAAATAATAATAAATTATGGATTTTCACTTTGGATTGTTGGTTGTCGCTAGATGTTTATAGAAGTGCCTGTAACCGGAAATAAATGAAAACTTATAAGAATTGAAAAGGGTTTTGAATAAAGTAATGAAAAGTCGATGTTCGAGGCATTACCAACTACGGAACCGCAGCCATTAAAGTCAGGTTATTATATTTTTTATTACACGCGATGTACATAATGTTTAACACTCATTCTATGTGCCCGTTTTCAACACAGAAGGAGCAAATTAACTCATGTGCTTTGCTCCTTCGCTTTCATTTCACACTTCCGCTTAACTTATCGAATTGTGTACGAGCATCATCCAAACACTTTCAACACTACTTGGATCCCTTTGATTCTTTCAGTTGCATCGTGTACGTACTCATCCAACTGCTTGTTCAAGAATTTCATTCTATGTTTATTGAATCGTGTACGAGGGGCTTAAGGAGGTTAGGTAAATACTTGTGAAATCAGAGCTCGAAGTTGAGGACACGAGAGGGCACGACGTGCCCTTACCTTTTAGATTTTGGATTTAGCGTAGCTCCTACCATTTTATTAATGCGACGCCATCGCCTTTACTTTTAATAGGCAATCGCCGCCACTAGTTGCAAGCGTACCCTTACTTTTCTAACCCGCTTTGATCACTGCGTGAAATACAAAGTAACCGGGTCAACGAGTCAATCGGATCAATCCAGTCATTCTTGTCGAGTTTCAGACCCAGTGATCTATGTTCGGGTCCGACGGGATCACCAAAAAGGGGCCTGGTTTCAGCTGTGCTAATTATATCAATTTCATTATTAATATCATCTTTTATTATTATTCGAGTTCGAATCAATTTGTGATTTCGACTTGGCATTCTGCTTTTACGCTAGAATTATCTATAAGTTTAACTTTGGATTTCAGTTTTTTTTATCCTTAGCTTTCTCTGTTCGCGAGGTATAACTTTCGCCTTACTTTTGTGACCACTTATTGATGCTTGATGTCACCTTCTGCTCCTCTGCAAAACCTAGCGTCCATTATGATGGTGTGTCTTCATCTATCAATTAACACATTATCATTCTGGTTGAGAGTTTTGCAATTCGAAGTTATCTATGAGTATGTTTGTTCAAAGTACATGCTTTTTCCTACTAGGTTTTTCGAAATCACGAAAGTTATCAGTCTTTCTCTATTGTTGTTGATGATTTCGTGAGGGTTTGATTTGCCTACAGTAGGTCTATATTTTTCTTCTTAACCTATCTTAGCGCTGAAATGACTCAAGACAATTTTCGTGTTATACTTCGCTAAATAGTCAAACAACTTATCTAGTTCATCGTAAGATGTATCTTTGTCGTTATCATGAGCCTCATCTGCAGGAGGATGGACATTTATTAAAATCATATTGCAGCAGAGTACATATCGTAACGTCTTTGTTTACAAACGCTATATTCTGAACTGCCGAAACGATACTGTTTTTAATAAGGAATCGTGTCCCGAAATTATGTAACTGAGTTTCCCCGTAGTAGAATGTTTATTTGCCATGTCGAATGCCATCTTGACCCTCTCATTGGACTTTTTGTATCACTAATAATGTCTAGCTCGTATTTTTCGATCTTATGTACCGCCATCTGAAGAGCTCCCGTTTTCTATAACGTTCGTACGTTCCACGTTTCTAAGATCCTTCTTAATCCTATTTATGGAGCCCCCACTGAAGCAGCCCTAGCTCGGAGATCTGGATGGAAGGCTAGTTTATCTCACGAATATTTTACTCCAGGAGAATCCATGAACCATTTTCTACTATTTCTTGATGTTAAAAAAATTGAAACTTTGTGATTAGATAGAGTTTTTCCTTAGCTTGTTCAGAAACATTAGAAAAATACTGAACCATCGCAATTGCTGGATAACTCTTGTTTTTTTTTTTTTGTTGTTTTTTTTGGATAAAAATGGGCATATGATAAGTATGCTCTATAGACGCAATTTATGTAGTGATTAAGTGTATAAGAAACTTTTCAAAATATATGAATAACTCTGCTTCATTCAGTTTCCCATATATTTATTTATTTATTACAGTAAGAGTATCGATTATCCTAATTAATTGGGGACCGATAATGTCCGGAAACCCGATATTCCGTATAATCGATTATTACCTAAAATACAACACTAAATATGGAAATAAAACTGAGTTACCCATATGTTACGATCTCTAATATAAGTTTGATTTTAATAGTTTTTGGGTGATTGCATAGCATACTTAACGCAGTGGAGAACAGATTTAATGCATTCATAAACGTAAGTAAAGTACGAACACATTACACAAAGTATGTACTAAAGAAAATTTAGCTTGAACCATCATTTACACTGTAAAAATACTGCGGAAGTTTAAAATTGCTTATTTCTTAATATTTTATTTATGACTCGGTACCGAGCTTCCGTGGTAGAGCGTTGGCGTAGCATTCGGGAGGTCGTGGATTCGATTCCAGCGGCCGACCATCCTACTAAAGCTTATCCAGGGATTTTCCTCAGTCACACCAGGAAAATGCCGGGATGGCATCTTCAACATAGGCCCTGGCCAACACCTTCACGAATCCTTTCCCTTCACCAATCCTGGCCTGACTCTTAGATGCCTAAAGACCATAAATAAAATTCAAATCAATTTATGACTCCAAACTCTCCGGATACCCGAACATCCGGATAACCAATGCACTACTGCTTTTTATTTTTTATTTCTTTATTTATTATCTTTTTTTATTGTAATTGAATCTGCAGAAGGAAACAAATTATAGGAATTCAGAGTGTGTTCGAAAGTTTTATTGCAGCGAACTTTTCAATTGTAATGGCAATCCAATTTCAAAATTGCTGAATCACACTTTGACTTAAATAATATTTGAATCTCAATAAATGGTCTATGCATGTAGGTGGTATTACTTTGTTTGTAGTTGTTCATGGTGAATGTGGGGTTGTTGTGTGGTGAATTGCGAAAGTCTAATCTGGAAGTCAATACGAGTAGTCAACAAAGTGCAAAAGTTTAGAGGATCATCCGACACAGCAATTCATCACTAATGGAAGCAGTTTGCCTTTCAGTGGCAAATGACTTTCGTTCTCATCTGGAAGTCTGATGGTTTGTGAGACTTGGGAATACCAGTCAAGTGTAATGAAACAGGAATTAAATTTCCACGAAACTATATTTTTTGCTAAATATACTGTGCATTAATTGTGTTTTTTTCTTCTTGTTTGTTTAGACGCAAGTAATTAATATTTACACTAATTAATCATCATCTATCCTCATGCCGATTTCTTGTTTTCTCACTCTAGGCAAAAGTTTCTTCTCGGAATATATTACTAACTTTCCGACACTCCTTTTGATGAATCGGACATAGTTTGAGTGAGATTTAGAGAAAGTATAATATATTACACTTGTGTGTGTGATGGTGGCAGAACCCTAATAGTGGGGGAGCAAATGGTTTTCTGTGCGAATTTTGTGATACAATATTGCGGGTTCTTTTATTCGTTAATTGGTACACAGACAAGCAAAGAAATGCTTGTTGCCACTTCCGAAACTCGTGCGGTGGCTGGGTGTGGTGGTAGGGGCGGGGAAGGGTTATATCTTGCTACTTGGGTTATATCTGCGTTTTTTGTCGCAACTTTCTTCATGTGTAACTTAGAGCAGCTCTACATAGCTCAAATTAAGGCTAATAGCTTGCACTACAAAGTTTGTATTTGTATAATGTAATGAATATAGCAGAGATCAATACTTCCAAGGTAATCAAAAAGTTCTTGCCGTTTTTGACGTTGCACGGGAAGTCGTAAGCGCTGATAGGGAAAATAGTGCCTTGGGTGCTGGAAAAGCGATCGGGGTAGGAGTGCGAACATTGACAGTGACCAAGATAGGCGCTTTGCGCGATCACAGCAGTCATAGCTCGAGTAGTGGCGAGGTCAAATGCAGTTGTCGAAGCAGCTCGTTCGGGTTTGTCTACTTTAATGGCTTTAAGGTGCGTTTGTCCTCAGCCGAATCAAGTCACCAAATAGTCAAGCATTTAGACAGTGGGCGCCCACAGGCCCTAGATGAAGAGAATCTGAAGGCGGACAAAGAACAGAACAGCAGCCAGAGGTGTGGTGAGCTTGCCGACTGCATCCAGATTTATGATTAGTCAGACTTCACCTGCACAAATTGAGCTAGTGGGTACCCCACCACTGTTCGAAGCCAATAAAGACCAACAAGTGACAGCCTGTTTGTCGTTGCTTTTCCGTCTTTGCAACACACCCATATTCGATCGAGTACTCACCAGTGGCAAAAAGTGGGGCCTCAGTGAGACTCCCAAGCGAACCAGACATTTTTTATCACCGCATGATCCTGTGCTTCATACCACAAGTCCGCCTCAACACGAACACAATTATGCTCTTATCTGGTTGATAAGTCATGAACGTGGTGCATTACGAGCTCCTACCACCGGGCCACACCAATACTGCAGACCTGTACTTGCAGCAGTTTGAACGTGTGCAGCAAGCACTGCAGCAGAAGGAACCAACATTGATGAATCACAAGGGTGTACTATTGCTTGCCGACAACGCCAGACCACATGAGGCCCGGGTGGCCAGGGATACCACACAGCGACTTGACTTGGAGACACTGTGCCATCCACCAAACTCCCCGGACCTTGCGAAATCAGCTTAACACCTCTTGCATTGCCTGGACCTTCGTGGAAAATCCTTTTCGAATCAGGCAGACTTGCGGCACTGTGGCAGGCAATCACGGCCTTCTTTGCATCCAACCCCCACTCCCTCAGTTTTACAGCCAGGGTATTGCGCAGCTGCAAGAATGTTGGCAAAACCAACTGGATGTTGATGGGGATTACTTTACAGGTAAGAGACACATTTTCTGTATATCTTTCTGTTTCAGTCTATCAATAACGATAAGAACGTTTCGGTTAACTTGTACAACCATATGTACCATAAAAGTTCCAAGGCATTCTTAGAGCATCAAGAATCGAATGTAGGAAAACCAACAGATACGCTGATATAGCAAGAAAACGTATTTACTGATATACCGTATGTCTGAAGGTCTTGTGAATTGCATGTCTAGTGTTGTCATGGGTGAAAAAATCAAGAAAGACGTTTCCGGAAGAGATACTACTAGATTATTGGCATACAAGAAGTTTTTTGAATCCCATCTGAACAGCAACAATGTAAATGCTGTAAATGGGTACCTATAAACAAATTAAAGATGATAATTTGGATGAACAATCATAAAACGGTAACTGTTCCACTACAATTAAAGGTAGTCGAGATCAGAGAAGATCGTAGTCTTTTTGTCAGAGTACTGCTGATTGCTAAATTAAGACCAACAGTTAGTTTGTTAGTGCTATATGAAATTATGAGTTAGAAATAATAAATACCCTTTGCTCGCTTCACACCGGAAGAACAACTACAGCTGCCAACGAAGAAAAGTTAACTTCTTACCACTGTTGAAGCTCCCGTACGTCCTAATGAAAGCAGAAAGGAGAAAGTATGCAATCAGCTAGTCCTAAAATGGCATTAGAGATAGAAAATGTTGTTCTTGAATTCAGACACGAAAAGCAGGTTGCTAGTGTTGGTAGAATAGCATTGCTACAAAGTGTAGACAAACCGCCATCAGTCACCACATGTTGAGAATATTATGTTCTTCTTATGACTATTTGTATTTACTCTTCCAATATCACTTAAGAATGAAACAAGAGCGAAACGTTCGTTAGGTGTAACGAAAGTATCATATCATAAATGGCTCGATTAAATAAGTAACATCTCCATGGATATGCTGTTGTTCCATAAGAAGACCAAATCTGAACTAACTGAATACCATGCTCGCAAGATACTTTGCGAAGAGGAATAAACATTTCATCGTTGCTTGGCGAGATCATACATTAGCAGCAACTCGTGATGAAGTGTACAAACTTGCCAGTTGTCCGGAAGAAGCAGACACTAAAATGATTCTTCATGTTACCGATGCGAATAACAGATCTTGAACAATAGACATAGACAAAATATAACGTCTTGCGCGTTAAAACAGTACAACAAAGTCGAAAAAACAACAAACTCGAGCAATATATAAGACTACTTGAGAGCTGCTGGAAACCAGTAGCAGAGTGCTTTGTACGGAAATCCTACAAAAGACACTCAATTAATGTGAGAGTGTGAATGAAATGGTGGAGGGACCAGGATGAAGTGAAATAGTGTAGAGTGAGGAATTATGCATGAAAACAGAACTAATGTGTATGTGGTCTGCGGAAGCCGCACCCCACAGGAGCTTAGTGAATAATCCCAAGAGTGTGCGTGAGTAGAATGGAGAAGAATAGACATGCATATATCCAACTGTATGAAGAAGAAGGAGGAATAGAAATAGCCAAGCTGGACTTTCCAGTAGAATACTAGCGGCCCTGTGACAGATTGAGATGCAGCAAAGAAGAAGAAGATACTAAAAAAAAATACCTTTGTTTTTTCTTTATTTCGTTACAGGAAAGCAGAAGGCGCGAAGAAAAGAAGAAGAAGCCTAACTCCAGTTTAACTTTTGTTTTGTCCTGTGTTGTCTTGTGTTTGTCTTCTATGTAATATACTGTATGTAATTCGTATGAAATAAAGCATATATGTGGATAGGGACTTCCCGCCCAGCAAAAGTTCCAAACTTAGGAACAAAGACCCGGAGAACATTCCGGACGCCGGGTCACAAAGACCGTCCCGCAACACCACCTGTCTCAGACAGACGGAACATAGAAGATCGTTGGAATGTCGGAACTCCGGCAATCCAACAATCTCCAGGGACAAGCCTGCCCCAGGCTGGGAAGCACTAAGTAGTGCGCGCTGCACGCCCTTGCAAGTGCACTACCTAACCTGTGCAAAGAACGCAGAGAGGCAGGGGTGGAAAGGTGGGCCCCCTAAATATTTTTTAAAAAATGTTGCCGATGCAACACGTCGAGGTTATCGGTCGTTGATATCCATTCACCTGACTTATGACGTAGTTGCTCTTGTCATCGGTAGTTATAAAACACTGAAACCTCTTGTGTTATAGGAACTGGTCAAAGGAACAAACGAATCCGGATTGAGCAAATGTTTGAAAGTCATTGGATCACAAAAACGTAGTGTCCCGCCAGGTTTTCACGTCTTCACTGGTTGCGAGACCATAGGATGCTTTTTAGTCAAACTATACTATCTTGTTAGATAGCCTTTCAGGTATGTGATCCTACCATCTGGCGAGCGTTTGTTGATCCTACCAAAGGGAATGAATACCTTTACAATCTATTGAAGAGGCTCTCGAACGTTTGGTTTGCAAACTATATTTGCCAAATTCAGCAGGCAGGACAATGGCATAAGTAAGATGAACATTTTCCAAAAGAAAATAACAGATTCTAAAAAGATGCCACCAACTTTGTCTGCCCTAAAACTGTCTATTTTACGGACTCATTATTAATGCTTTATCTGGAAAAATGATGTGGTATGATGTGTTAATCCAGATATTCCGTCTCCTGAGCAAGGTAATGATTGAGATGTGGGCAAACGTGAATTAGTTCAAAAAATGACAGAGCTGCCATTAACACCAACCGAAATATTGGAACATATAAAAAAACTCTTGGAAAACGAAGTGCGTTTTTAAGTTGTGTTCTTATCGCCGAAATAGTATTCTGTGTATTCATATGTGCAGCTGTACAAACGACGGATCTCACAAGTTGTACTGTTTATTCAGACAATGCCGAAGACATTAGACAATACAGACTAGATACAGAAAGCGAGATTTTGTGTGTTTGCTGCACACTATTCCTCTTTATCATTTGTCCTTCCTTGAAGATATATCCAAATAAATCCATTAAACTCCACCTGTAGTAAGCAAAACCAATGTACTCTGTTGAATTTATATTACTTTTTCTTAGATAGGTGTATATATAATCGGCTTTAAGATTCCATTCTTTCACAGAGTCTTGCTCTTCTCTTAGGTCCGATTGTAATACTTTCTCACATTCGGGTTTGATTACAATCTTCAGTAATAATATGATAATAGGAAATATGTATAACACTACACCATGTATTGTATTATGTACATAGTTATAATGCAGCATACAAAGTGATAAACATTGTATCATATAAAATGTTTTTTACGCATTATATTATTACTACACGAAGTGCCATCATAAAACACGTCAACAAACTTAACATTTATATCGTTGATATGTCAATTTGAAGCTTTTATCAGTGCGCGTATCAATTACCCATCTTGTCCATATTTTTCTTTATTTATATAATATAGTGACCTAGTACATGTAAAATTGAAGCAAATGAACAGCTCTACGAAATTTATACAAAACCAAACACATTCAACATCTAAATCACGTGCTATCATGAGAAATTTCAACCAGAAGTAGTTAATTCTGGACTACGTTAATATTTACAGAGCCTCTATGGTCTGCCCTAGTAGACAAATTGCAAGTTGGTGAAGATACGGACAACGGTATGGGAGTAATCTGAAATAATTTTTGCAGTTGGTTAGCAACACTGACGAATATATCTCTGACACTTCACATTTCCAAATGCCAATGTGTGCAACATTTGGAATAAATCAATGGCTGTGTGTAGATTTTTATAATTAAATATATTTTTATAAGCTGAATTTAAAAAAAAATATGTTGGCAACACTGAAACTCGGGTGCTTGGAGACAGTAACATTCACAGTACTTTCCTATTTTGTCGATTAATGTTTATATCATGTTTGGTTTAGATGTCCAACAGAATGGAAGCAATTTGAAAAACTGACTTTTTTGGAAAGGTTGGCAACACTGTCAACTGGGGTCCAATATCCGACCCGGAATATGAAAATATTGAATTGCCATCTGAAGTACGTATTGATGCAAAGTTTCAATTCGATCGGATGTGTGAAAGTGGGTCAAAATTAGCTTACAAAATTTAACGTTAAATAGAAGTTTACAAAAACGTAGACTATAGCAGCATGATCCCCCCCCCCCTCCCTTCCCTGGTCCGTGCATGAGTTGCGGAAGTGGCAACAAGTGATTATGTGCTCTTTAGGATACCAGTTAATTAGTAAAACAAACCACAATATTGCATTACAAAATTCTCACGGAATCCAATTATCAACCATTTGCTCCCCCACTAAATGTCAGCGAAGAACTTACGAAAATATTTTTCCTTATTAAGCACAAAGCATGGAGCGAACCGAAGTGGCCTAATAGTCACTCCTGCTGTCGGCTATAGTGACTGATGTTTTCCATTGTTTTGATAAGTTTCACCAACGAAATATCGAGATGCTACCTAGATTAAGGTCTTAGTGGTTCCGTTTCCTCGAAAGAGTACTTTACACAGTTACACTTGTGATAGACTTAAGTCTTAGATACGGACCGCATTATCCGTGTGGTGTGACGTGTAAGGTGACAGGCCAGCAAGGTTCTGGGTTCAAGTTCCGGTTTGGGCATAGATGCTTGTCGATTTTAGAGACCAAACAACTACTAGAATCGTGATGGACTAGTCATGACTTATTAAATGGCCCAAAATTTTAAAATTTTCACAATTTTACGACGAGTGTCGAGTGTGATGATAACTGCTTCTGAAAATGGCAGATATAATGCATTAATAATTTCGATTCCTAAATTAAACTCTCTTAAGAACTCTATGAATTGTATCCGGGAAAAGATAGAGGATAGACGATGGACCTATGAAAAAGACAGTCATGTAGTAGCGAGCATTACCGTAATAATTTTTAAGCGGCGTTCAGATAAAACCAGTTCGATGGTATTAGCTGGGACAGCAATAAATGTATTTACATTAACTTTGTACAGTACATACAGGCATGTATCACAAATGTTTCAATGGGAATAGTCACCGTAAGCATTCAAGCACTTGTCCCATGGGGCTGATACACAGGGCTTAATAACAAAAGACTCCAAGGATGCGTGCATTAGGAAATTCTACGTTCATATTATCATCAAGGAACGAAGACGGTACAGACATTGCCGGATTTATGCGTCTACGCGCCCTAGGCCCATGACTTCTGCGCCCCTGTCTTCTCCCCTTCCCCGTAACCCCTCCCATCCTTCCCACCTTCACGTTATGACAAATGACTCTCCTCCGTCCTCTCGTCAATTAATAATAACAGTAATAAATTGATAATAATTATTTAACTCTGCAAATGGGGTTATTTACAAAATACGGTTCAATAATATTTTTAATAATAAAACAATGGTGTTAATTACATAATTCTAAAATGAACAATTTTAATTAAATTAATGTAAGCTACGTTGTAAAAGACGTGTTAATTAGACTGAACAAGAAGGTAATATAAACTACTTTAATTCACAAAAAAAAGCACTTTAAGTGGGTAGCTCTTTGAATATTAAACACCATCTCTGGGAATATTTTTCTATTGAAGTAATAAGGTAAAGTTAAGGAGGAAAATAAAGCTTGTTTCTACTGTCATAAGATAGGTTAGGATATTTTTAAAATTTTTAAGGGGTTTAGCCATCTTTCAATCAGACCGGGAAAGGGTATGGGAGGGTAGCGGCCGGTGCTTTAGTGTGGTGAAACCATTCCGACGTTCGTGTGGTGAAACTGAAAGAAACTGGAAAACTTCAGTCAGAATCATCGGCAGCAAGATGTGAATGCACGGTATCAACCCACTGGGGACCCGAAAAGACAGGTTAGTAAAACGCACGAGTTTTCCTCATATATAAAACTCCAGTTTCAACCCAAAGTACCTGTTGCACATTAGTAGTGGTATAGATGCGCCACGCGCTATGCATAGCATTGACTAAAAATAGTTATTGCTCTGTTCAAAGGGAAAAATAGAAACAAATAATATTCCTAATATAAGCACTAATATTTGTTTTACTATTTCTAATGTAAATTAACCTAACTTTAAATTGCCTTTTCTAATGTAAATTAACCTATCTTTAAATTGCCTGAAATCAGTTATGTACGAAAGGTCACCCAGGTCAAATGAGATGGTGTTTGGGGCTCCCCCTAGGTAGCCCATAATGCTTCTTGATAAATATTTTTTTCGCCTCGCGCTTTAAATTGCGATTTCTAATTTATCCTTGTAAAGTGCGCCCCTGTGAAAGTTGCACCTCTAGGCCCGAGCCTAATGGGTCTAGTGGTAAATCTGGCTCTGGGTATTGATTACAAATGACGAGGCGTACCCAGTAATCTAGCACGTGACTGAAGTAAACCCTTTGTCACAAAACTTCGGTGAACTGTCCTGACGTGAAACAAACATAGCTGCACAAACGCTACCTGCAACCCAGACATTACTGTTAATGACATCACGTATTTCACACCCAATTCTCATTGCTATGACTACTATATGATTACAGTTTAAAAAAGTTATTTGCACCAGCACAGTGTGCAACATTCACAGAGATTTGTGACAAAGCATGGGTACTTATAACATTGTGGAGTACAAAATGATTAGTGTTATCCACGAGAGGTGGTATTTCCAGGGCTTCGCCTCGTCTATGAGACACGAAACGAGGTAAACGGGGAATGAGCAGATCATTTCAAGAAGAGGCAAGACTTTAACGAGACAGAACGAGACAGAACCGACTGAAGAACTCCTTCTGGCATGGCAGGAAGAAATTTAATTATGAACTGTACGTGATTCTAGATCAGAAGTGCCCGATAAAACAGCCCCGTCCGAAAGACCTCCGGCCAAATGAGCCAGAGAACAGAAGGACCACGATCAAAAGGGGCACTAGTCAAAAGAACTCAAGGTCAAAATGGCACCAGTCAAAAGGGCCCGGATACAAAGGGGCCTGATCAAAAGAGCCTAGAGGAAAACAATGGGATTGAAAGTAAACGGTGTGAATATTTACTACAATGCAGGTAAAAGCATACGTGCATCGTTCATGCTTTAGAAAAGGGAGGAAAACAAGAAAACAAGGCTTTCAATGAAAATACTTAATACTTTTCACACACTATTATTTTTTAAATTAAAGCTACTCTAAACATTCAATTGTGGCAACATAGATTAATATAAACAGCAGAAATTTATGTATATTGTGTCTCCTAATTAGAGTTGGAGAAATGGTGTTGTTTTCAAAGGGAAGAAACTGTGAAAAGTTTGAAAGGCAAACAAAAATAAGAAAAAGAAAATATGTGTTGTAACTAGCAAAGAAAACGAAGTTGGAGCAGAAAAAGATCCTAATCAAGCAGACTCCCCGAAGGATTACGTTTTCTGGTTACAAAGCAGAAGACTAGAAGAATGATTGTTAAACGGAGAACAAAGGAAGGACTCGGAGTCTTATCTTCAAAAGAAAATAGGAAAAGTATTGAACTAAAAGTTTGTTTTAAAGGAAAAAAAAGACAAATGAAGAAGATAAATATTCTTTGTTTGTGAAATTCATTTTTTTTTCTTTACGAAAAACAGAATGAAACTAGTGGAAAACAAGAAGAGACTAGAGAATACAATGAAGTGGTAGCAGATTGACAACAGAGAAGTACAGAGACCTTAACTAATGATACATAGGGAGAAACGATGAGTACCATTTTCATGAAATAATGAATTAAGTCTTAGCAAGAAAGGAAAAATACTAATGAGTACTGAGCACCATCTACCCAGTACTTATTAGTATGCCTTCGGTTTTCATTCTTTGCACTGTTTCAAAAAGAACACAGTATTTCCGGACTTTTCAGTCAACTACGTATCCTAATGTAAAATCTCATTATATCTCACAAAAATAAATAAATAAAATAAAATAACAAAACTGAATTCACGGTCTACTACAAGATGGCGCCCATGAGGAAGGCACTCTCCAGCTGCTAGCACATTTCACTATGTATACATTAACATGTATTAGTTTTCATGTTATTTAAGGTTTTCACAAGTAAGCGTGTATTTTCCGACTTAAATCACACTCTAAAAGTACGTATTCCTATGAATAAAACTTTTGGCCACTGCTTCCATCCTTATGGATGAAAGCATAGTGCTTTTTAATAGTGCTTTGAGACCGTTTTATGATGTTATCTAATTCTTTGCCAAGTTTGGTAAAAAAATTTCGTTCTGAATCATCGATAGGTTTACTTATTACAATTACATTTTAAATACTCGTTGTACAGAATTTCTTCCACAATATATCCTGATAAACTCAAGTCATTTATCAATCAAAGTTCTTCAATACAAAGCGAGTAAAATAAAAGAATTTGCTGTGTTCTTCGCAACTCTGTTGGTCAAAATAGTTTTTTCTTAATTCTGTTCGCGCTACTTCAAACACAATAAGTTTAAAGAACAGAATTCCGCTCGATTTCAGCAGAATAATTTATCTTTCCAGAGCGGAAAGAGGGACTTTTAGAGTGGATTTTTGTCGGAGGAAATTTGAGAAATATCCACTCGAAAAAAGATTGGATCTGTAGTAGGTCATTTCGATAGGAACGTAGGAATAATACATTGTAGGTGAATGTCGATCAATTCAGATAAAGTTTTCATCCCTTGAAGATAAAACTTTTCAGATTTTCTTTTGTCATTTTTAGCTAAACGCAACGCGATAAATTTCACAGTACGGTTTCGTCTTTCAATAGCCTTCGCAGGAACAAATGGCGGAGAATAAACTTGAGTGGTAACCATGATGCATTGTGAATCTCTCTAAAAGGATGAAAATAAGCTATAATAAGATGATTAATCGCTCTTTCAAGTTTGAAGAATAAATTACATCCAAAATCATCGGAATTCCATCTAGAAAGATCACATTTTCATCCAAAGCGAGAGCGTTTCGTTGAAAAACACTATTTTTTTATTGAAAATTTATCTCTAAGAAGATTTAATATTCCGCTCTTTTGATTTAGTGTGAACGTTTTCAGTTCTTTCGTAAACTACTAAAATAGCTTATTAATACACTAGAACTTGTATATAAAATGTACAAAAACGTACAGTTATAATGTGATTGAACAGATGAAAGTATCCAGAATGTTCAAGAGCTGATTTTTTTGAAAACAAAAAACAAAACAAAAAACACACGTGGACATTTTTATTTTAGAACAGATTTACAGTCCGCCTTTTTTCGGAATGAAAACTCTTTTCTACGTAGTTGTGTTTGAAATTTGTATTCCAACGTGAAATCGTAATAGCATTGTTTGTTAGCACTTCGGGAAGAGGGAATGTCGAAAAGTCAGAATGTTTTAGTTTCAGTAATTTGGAATTCAAGAATTTTACAAGACTGGAAATTTCGGAATTAAGGTACTTCAAAAAAAAAAAAATCCTAAAAGAAAAATCCGGTAACTTACAGTCCTGTTTCGGGAAATTACTTCCGATTTCCGAACATTCCTGGTAAAAGAAAAAAAGTATTCTTAGGAGGTATTACAAATCAACTTTTTCCAGGATTTTTAAAGAAGCAGAACAATTCACGAACAATTAAAATTTTGAAATTGACCCCGATAACATTTAATGAATGTGTATCAAATAAACTACTTCAGAGTATGAAATTATTCATTTTAGCTGAAAAACATGAAACTCACGGACGGAATAGTCTATGCCGTTTTAATTTCTAATTTAAAACGAATATTTTTAAATTCTGGATTATTTTTATTTAAAAGACGTTCATAAATATTATAGGCCACTTTCCGAAATATCGTCGATACTTGTTATCTTGCCGGTTACTTTTATACATCTTTAAACTAGGGGACGTAAGTACTCTTAAAAATTCTTAAAACGACATTTTGTATTTCGAATATGTAATTACTAATTATAATTGATTTAAATGCTATATTCATTTATACGTTTTCCAGGTCTTGAACGATTGTCTATAACCTATCATGAAACACCAATGTACTTGTAATTAAACAATGAAATACTTCAAATTAATAATACATGTATAACTAATAGTGTAAATTCACTTACCAAATCCGAAACCTTGTAATATGACTACTGCATGATGGTGATGTAGATGGCGGTATATGAAAAAATTATCAGCCAAAACGACTGAATAATGAGTACAAACAAACACAACACGCACACAATAATGCTAACTAGACTCCAAAGAAGTCTAGTATTGATACAAAGAAGTCTCGCTTCCTTTTCTTTACTCTTTGTTACACTGAACAGCTTGTCACTCATTGGTCCTTGTTGGCTTCCGACCGCGTGCGGTGTACTCACTTGCTCAATCTGTACGCCTTTCCTATGCGATGCAGGTGAAGTTTGATTATTTAATCAGAAACCTGGAAGCGTTCGGTAAGTTCACCACATCTTTGGCTGTTGTCCTGCTCTATGATCGCCTTCAGAGCCTCGTCTTCCAGGGCCTGTAGTCGCGAACATCACACAGAGACAAATCTCCCGAAATGAATTTCTGAAACCAAATGCCTGGCGGTACGTTCATTCGCAGCATTATCCCTAAAGATTTGACGCATTCGACGACTTGATTAGGGTGCAGAGAAGCTCACTTTAAAGTCATAATTCATAAAACAGACAACCTCGAATGACCTACTTCGACACCTCAGTTATCTTCGCCGCTACTCGCACTGTGGCTGCTGTGAGTGCAGAAACGACTGTCTTGGTCACGGTCATTGATCCCACTCAACTTCGATTACTTTTCCAGCAACTGAGGGACTTATTTCCGTGTCAGAGATCACGCCTTTCAATGAAACGTTAGTAACGGCAATATTTTTTGGTTATTTTGTAACGCAAAACCATTCGTATTGTCTCTTTCGGAAGCTCTCTTTGAATTGTCTTAGCATATACAGCATAGGAATGCTCATGAATGAAAATAAGACCTACCTTGATGTTTCAATCCTAGTACATTTTGTTAATAATCTGTTTTCTTGACACACTTCCTAATTTTCTTAATGTCTAGTTCAGTTATGTTTCACACCGCTAATTACCCCCCTCTTTCATCTCTTTCCAGATCTGTGTGCTAGTTTGGCTGTATTGTGGCTGCATGGCCGTTCCTCCATTGTTTGGTTGGAGCAGCTACATTGGCGAAGGTTTACTTACGTCTTGCTCGTGGGACTATTTGACAAGAACAAGTGCAAACAGAGCTTATTATATTTATCTACTAATGCTTGGCTTTGTAATACCTGTCAGTATTATAACGTACTGTTATATCTTCATTTTGGGTGTGATCTTCAACCATTCGCGAGAAATGGTCATCCAAATGAAAGGGATCAAGGAAAAATGGAGAACGAATAAATCCGTACAGAAGTCTGCTTGCAAGACTGCGGAAATTATTTTTGTGCTCATTATTCTGTTCCTGTTTTCGTGGACGCCATACGCTGTTGTAAGTTTCATCGGTCAATTTGGTAATATGGAACTCATCACACCTTGGGTGGCAACAATGCCTGCACTTTTTGCTAAGGCATCGGTCATTTACAATCCCATTGTATATGGTGCTTCTCACCCGCAATTTCGCGCATCTTTAAAACAATATTTTTCCTCGTGTGCTGTGAAAACGTCGTCCAGCTCTCACACAATTCTTCCTAATACTCGTCGGATGAAGACATTTAATCAAACAAGCAGCCGTACAGCGGCAAAAGCGCGACAGCAGCGTTTGAAAGGTGAAGGTCTAGATCCAGTCCAGAAGGAATATCATAGTGATCCACCTCCTTTGCATGTTATTACTTCTTCTCGTCAGTTTCAACTTATCTTGAATAAAAGAACCAAGAGTGTGGTTATTGGTTTGAAGGACCATACGAAAAACATTTCATTCTATGATGATGAAAATTTGATGATGGAAAGAAAAATGTGGTATTCAGAACCCCATAGACTACCGTATTGTTCACAGTCTTTGAATGATATTTGTAGAGGAAAAGGACATCCTCATAGCTCGGGTGAGTACGTTTCTGTGTTACTTGTAATTAAATCTGAATTCATGTGTATTTACGAGGTTCAGAATTTCTTTAATATAATTTTAACAAGGTTTTATATAGAATAAAGTTATGACCTATCTCCATTTCTGTGGATTCGCTTCATTACCTATCAATTAGTTTCTTCATATGGTTCTCAGTTGTTCTTCAGTAGTCACTGGATATCAGTGAAACAAAGAAGGAGTGAAATGGATTGAAAGACAGGTTAATATCTGGTGTAGTAAAAAGTAATCCATTATTTTGCCAATAGATGGCTTCAGTGATCTGTAGCTCGCGTTGTATAAGTCCCATCGGGTTCAACGACATGGCGTTCAAACGATGAGATTGCGTACTACAAACACTGTTCAGATAGTTGTGATGAGTTGACTCAGTGTTGTGTGAGCGCGCGTCAAAATGGACCCTAGCAAAGACAAAATACGCTATATTTTACAGTTTTTCTTCGATAAAGGCGAAAACGCAAGCCAGGCATCTGCAAATGTGAATAGTGTTTATGGTCCTGATGCTGTAACAGCCAATCACGCGCAATTTTGGTTTCGTCGATTCCGTTCCGGTAATTTTGACGTCAAAGATGTACCACGCACTGGAAGGCCAAGTGTCGAAAATGTCGATAAAATCATGGACATTGTCGCGTCCGACCGTCATGTAAGCACTGTTTCGATTGCCCAAGAGCTAAACATTGCACAAAAAACCGTGTGGAACCATTTGAATACACAAAGAAGCTTGATGTATGGGTGCCACACGAGTTAACGCAAAAAAAACTCATGGACCGAATTTCCATCTGCGAATCGCTGCTGAATCGCAACAAAAGCGACCCATTTCTGAAGCGGTTGGTGACTGGTGATGAAAAGTGGATCACTTACGACAACGTCACGCGAAAACGGTCGTGGTCGAAGCGCGGTGCGCCGGCGCAAACGGTTGCCAAGCCAGGATTGACGGCCAGGAAGGTTTTGCTGTGTTTTTGGTGGGATTGGCAAGGAATTATCTACTATGAGCTGCTCCTCTACGGCCAAACCCTTAACTCGAAACTATACTGTCAACAATTGGACCGTCTGAAGGCAGCAATCGCCCAGAAGCGCCCAGCTTTGGCCAATAGGAGAGGCATTGTCTTCCACCAGGACAACGCCAGGCCACACACATCGATAGTGACTCGCCAGAAGCTCCGGGAGCTTGGTTGGGAGGTTCTTATGCATCCACCTTATAGTCCGGACCTGGCACCGAGTGATTACCATCTGTTCCTGTCCATGGCGAACACGTTTGCTGGTGCAAAATTCGCGTCAAGAGAGGCTTGTGAACATCGACTGTCGAACATCGAACATCAACTGTGAACATCGAATTTTTTGCCAATAGGGACAAGGGCTTCTATGAGAGAGGCATCATGATATTACCTTCCAAATGGCAACACGTTATCGAACAAAACGGCGCATATGTGACCTAAATCGGATCATTCTAACTATGGTAAGTCAAGCCTTCAATGTCATGCAAAAATAATGGATTACTTTTTACTACACCAGATATATTCATTCGAACAGCTGAGACAAGTTGCCGAGAAGGAGGTTGAGATGTCATTGAGGTCTCACGGCAATTTTTTTTAACGGAACATTGATAATCCAAATAGGATGCTTGGTGCTGAAACCTGGCAGTAGCATTATGGTCGGTTCCTCGACTGGGCTCCACCTCACTTGTTTCATTAGTGTTTTGTTTGAAGTGTAAATGCCGTAGTATAGAAACACAATTTGATTCCATTCCTGGTGTAAAGCGAAATTATTTCATAGCGACAAAATTCTATGTCCTATGTTCTATGTCTATTATATTTCCGAAGCATTTAAATATACTAAGGTACGTCATGCAACAAAATTTGACTATGTAATGTTTTACATAGTTTAAAAGTTATCGAATCAGAGATAGACTATTTGGTGACGAATCAGGTATAGTGTGTTAGTTCTGAATGTGTAAGATTAGATTGACTTAATCAGCTGCATATATGGATGGTTCAAAAGCCAATTAGTGACCTACGTGTTGTGAACGATAGAGAATTACAAGTTCTTTCATAGGTACAAACAAGTAAGTCAATGATTTCATTATTATAGCCAGATGGCAGCACTATCAATGCTCACTGAAAAAGTGTGAATTTATTCAGCGGCCAAAACTCTCATTTTATCAGTTTCAATTTTTTTGACTTGCACTGATTGGCTTCTGAACCATCCATATATGTTTCTTACAAAGCGAGGGTATATTTTAGGTTCAAGTGCTAAAGCATTGGCTGTCATTCAAAGCTCATGTGTGCTTTCCAATTTTCGAACTAGTTTTTCCTTCAAGGTTTTAGGATTAGAGGTTCAAATTAACGGGAGGATATGTATTTGAAATTATGCATCTCTGGTTTTCATCTTCTTTGGAAGACCAGTACGTATCTCTGGCAGAGAGTATTAAATTCACGAGAGGAGAGACAAGTGCAAAAAAAAGTCTATTGATATAAAATCAAGGTAGGGAAAATCTAATACAATGTTAGACCGACTGCTTTCGCATAATCAAAGGTGTCTGATTGTGTGCATCTTTCTTCATCTGTCTATTGCTTCTTCCGTGTTTAACACCATCATGCATTCCAAAGTCTTTACTCTTCTCCCACCTCTTTATCCATTCATTCTTTTCTGAAGACCATTTCTACACAGTAAATACCCCGACTGAAACGTAATGTAGAATCTGTCCATAATAATATTGGTAATTGTATGCGTGAAAAACTAAGCAAATATTCTCATAATGCTTCCTTAGATCACGTTAGGTTACTGTATCATGACATCTGTATTAATACCTTATACCAATAAAGAGTAGAACATAATGCATTCTAGATCCTTCTAAATCATGCATGAGTGTAGTTTGCAGCTCAAGTCAGATTAATCGAACAAATATATCGTTAGTTTTGCTATAAGAAAACCCATGTGAACTGCAAGTCAAACATACAATAATAAGACAATATTTCGACTAAGAAAACTTTTAAATTCACAATGGTTGAAGTTACTAGCATCGATACCCTATTTATAGAAAACAAACCCTCTATTACTAACAAGTATTAATATTATTTAAAAATCTTGTTATTAAGGCCACTAATAAAGAACAATCAAATCGAATATTAAATCAATGGTATTCTTATTTTTCTCAGATTGCCATATTCGTGTCCCTGAACGAACTAAGGCCTTTCTCTCATTTTTTTATTTCTCCCATTACCCGTTAGTTTTCTTTCATCTCCTGTTCTGGACAATATTTCTTGAGTTTTAATTTTATCAATCCATTTTAATATAGTCAAAACCAAGTCTTCTATCCATTCCGTAATTTATTGTAAAAGCTGACAACGCAATTACAGTTAACATAAAAATCACTAAAAACTGTTTTGCCAGTGTTTTCCCTCTGTGTGTGTTAAGTGTAATTATAGCAATCCATTTTACCTTAATTATCTTTTTCATCAGCCACATCCCAAGTCTTTCTTCTCACTTTTTGATTGCCTAATGTTTTGCTGCTCTGTAGGGTTACATTCCAGACACAATATTTAGCAAATATCTTTCTCATCTCAGTTGGTATCATTTTTACTTCCAGACAAGTTAAATCGACATGGTTTAAAAAGATGGAAATTCTTTGGTGGCCGAACACTTCTGCTTCGATTTGGTGGCTAAAGATTTAAAACCTTGACCCCAGTTCTCCACTGTTTGACCCACCTAAAAATGTGTTACTCTCGTATCTGCTTTTACTAGTTACCTTCCATTTTCAAAGTGAAATCAGCAAAATTTGCATTAAAACCCGTTGTTTGGTTCATGGTCAATAATTAAACGTCAGTCATAATATTCGATTTAGTATCCTTTTAGAAAATGTACCCAATTTATTAAACGATTTTAACCAAAAAATCACAGTTCTGACTTTATCTCAATCCACAGTTATGTATATAGAGAAAGAGCTTCAGGAAGTGTTTATAACCTTAGATGTATCGGATGTTTATTTATATCAGAACAAATAGCAGATCTGCTCTTCAATTAATTTTTTCTTAGAGCAGTTTCAAAGTATTCTGTCCTCTTAAAAAATGCTTGTGAGGATGCAAAACTTCGTTATTGCCAATAGTTACATTTGCTTATTTACTGTTATCTTTTATCTTGAGAGCTGTGTTCATCTGACTAATTTGCTATCTTTTTTTCCTGTTCTAGGTGAAGCGTTGCCAGATTCTTCATCAGTGATGAGTCCTTCAAATCTGGTATGCTAATTCAACCATCAAAATAATTATTAGCTTCACCTCACTTTTTTCGTAGTTAAGAGAATCTCCGTGAATAAAAGTTTCTATCTCTTTGCTGGAAATTGAGTGGCCGTGGCGCAGTTGGTAGAGAATTGGCTTAGCATTGGGAAGGTTCTGGGAACGATCCCAGCGGCTGCTCATCGTTGCAACGTTCCCGAACGTACCCTGATTCTATATGAGAGATATCACTAATGAGGCAATTAAAACCTCCTCCAGCTAAGAGCGTAGGATTTGGTATTTTTAGCTGAAAGGCAAGATTGATTAGTATGGACTGACGAACCCGAGTATACATAAAAAATATACTGTATGTGTCGCGGCCTCCTGTTTGAAAGAGGTAGAATGTGTGTAAAGGACAGTGTATCCAAAAGGAAAGAGCCAGTAAGGAAACACAAAGAATAACAAGAACCCTTTTATTGCAGTTACTGCTGCTATCTTTAGAGCCAATGTAACTGTTTGGGACGGAGCCCAAGAATAACTGATGCTACGTACAGATACAACGACTTATAGATTTTGTTCGGCACTGATCGTACAAGTTCGTTTGTCCGAACATAGACATTACACAATAATTAGATGTATATAGAAAGAGGTTTTATACATTGTTTTGAATGTCTTTGATTATCACTTCTTGTAATTAATAAAGGCCGCTTTAGACGACAGAATTTATGCTACCATGAATCTTACGATTAGCAGTACTGCCAGAGTTTGAAAGCAAGAATGCAACAGAGGGCAAGATGCTATGGTATAAATCCATAACTTTTTTCTTTTTGCGCCGACACACTTCTTTCGCTAACATTCATCGTACGAGAAATTGTATCGTCTAAAGCGGCCTTTAGTCTTTTCTTTCTATTATAGGGTTCAAAATATTCATTTGGTTCAATAATTTTTGAATTAATTCAATATCCCAAACATTTGCTCATAGCGAAATTTTCATCATAAAAATGTATTGACACAAAAATTGTTACTAATTCTGGAAATTGATTTTATATAAAAGAGTGGGGAGGTCACATATGTAACTGAGGATATACATGGAAGGGCGCATCTGGCAGGATACGAGTGACGTCACATTATGACTGACGATATTTCAGGGTTTTCGCCTTGTATCTACTAATTAGGCTCTGGACGACTACCTTCCAACATCCTCACCCCCAATATGTCCCAGCTTGAGTCTGAGATGCTTAAAGGTCATAAATTTATTCATTGCTGAAAAAAATTCTGTAACTGCTGGCTGTGTGTAGGTAAATGAGATGTGCCCGACATCGTCATCCTAGCAAAGTAGTCAGACTACTGGGACAGAAGAATAAAAGAAGCAACAGCCACTTTGGATGAAAGAAAACATTCCAATCAAACATGACTTGCCAGCATAATACAGCGTAATCCGTGATCAACTCAATAAGATAAACAGCTCTCCAGGACAATCACAGACCCCAGAGCATGTAGCCAATCTTAGACCTCAATATAGGGTGTTGCAAAATAACAATGGCAAAACCACCTCACGAAATTACCGACATGAATATAAGAAAGAAACAATAGACTGTCGAGGGTGCACAAATACCGAAACCTTTAGAAAATGAATTTTAGAGCTCGATATTTGTACCCTAATATATATAGTGTGAACCCGAAAGATGTGGAAAAACTTCGGGAGGTAATTCCTGAGATCGAAACAAGAAAAACAGTTCTCTATCATTTCATGAAATTCCGCTTCGTGTCAGAGATACAAGATTGCCAACTTTGAATCCTAAATAGACAGTGATAATTGTAACTGAACAGAAAGATGTAGATAAACTTCGGGACGTGATTCCTGAGATCAAAGCAAGAAAAGAGTTATGTTGCATTTTCTCGAATTCCGCTTCGTGTAAGAGAGACAGGGTTGCAAACTTGGAATCTAAAATTGACTGTTTACAATTGCAAGTGAACAGAAAGATGTGGACAAACTGCGGTAGGTGATTCCGGACATCGGAACAAGAAACATGTACCTACGAACACAATAAAGAATTGTACTATACCTAGTTCCACAGACAGTGATGTCTCAACGAGCAGGATCAGCCTGGTAGTTGATGCTACTGTCACATGACCCAGACGATACGTGTCTCGGTATCGCTCGTAAAATGTAAGGTGGACAACTACGACGATTGCTCACAAAACGAATGACTGAAAAAAAAAGGACGACAAACACACAGGTGATGGGCGACGTCTTGCGACACGTACTCTTCGCTCAACAGAGGTTCCACTTCAAGATATCTTCTTACCCCCACGAATCGTAGTAGTTTCGGGTAAGACCTTCACGGGACCATCAACAACTGCTACTGGCGCTCGAGCACTGGCCAATGAACGTGTTAAATTTTTGCTTGTATTACTAGAATCTTCGTTCTTATTCTGGTATCAAGAATTAACTCCTGCAGGTTGCCTACATCGTTCTGTTCAGTTATAATTGTCAGCAGTCGATTTTGGATTTTAAGTTGGCAACCCTGTATCTCTTACACGAGGCGGAATTCGAGAATATGCCTGAGAACTTTTTTCTTGTTTAGATCTCAGAAATTACCTCCCGAAGTTTGTCCATATCTTTCTGTTAAGTCACAATTATCAACAGTCGATTTCAGATTCCAAGTTGGCAATTCCCTATCTCTTACACGAAGCGGAATTCGAGAAAAGGCCAGGGAATTGTTTTCTTGTGTTTATCTCAGGAATCACCTCCTGCAGCTTGTCACATCTTTCTGTTCAGTTACAACTATCAACTGTCGGTTTTGGATTTCAAGTTGATAGCTTTGTATCTCTTACACGATGCGGAATCACATAGTGCTGTTACAGCCCATAAAATTAATTTTATCTTATCTTATCTTACGAAGCGGAATTCGAGAAAATGACAGAGAACTTTTTTCTTGATTTGATCTCAGGAATTACCTCCCGAAGTTTTTTCATATTTTTCGGGTTCACCCTGTATATAAAGCATAGGTAGATAGATTTGTGTGTATGTACGTATATGGTCTCTTCAGTCTCGTACACTTGAGGTACGCATTTTAGAATGCATAAAATAGTATATAAGATTATACAGGGGAATTTCAAATTATGTGACAAATTTTAGAAACTGATAACTCACGTCGAAACAAGAAATCTTCCCAATTCAGTGGGTCCATATTCAAGCCCAAAATCGACTTATTGCGATGGTAAATAAAATTGATATTTCTCTATAAATTATAAAGGATGCATTGAAGTAAACAGTCAAGATTTTTGAGAGTTGATTTGTATCAATTGAGCACAGAGTAGAACGTTAGTACGTGACGTCTTTAGGTTTTGATTCTTGAAAACCTGGTATAAAGTTTTACTCTTTTCCGAAAGCCACTTTTACGTCTATTCATTGAATATTGTTATTTCTTGGAGATGATAAAGATCACATGTGAAGTTTAGAATGCAGTGTTGTGAATTCTGAATAATATGCCACACGTTAGTATCATGTTAATACCACCGGTGGATATTCGCCTGTTCAACATTGTATTCAAGATTGTATGAACGATAGACTGGCTTTTTATCATGCTTTTGTCGCACAGTCCTGCTTTTAATAGTGAAGCGTGACGCTGATTTGTTCTGCTTTCTGTTGTCTTGTTTAAAGTATTAACTTTCAAATCACTCTAATGGTTTCAATCTCAGAGATTTTCAGACTTTGTAAAGTTTTAGTAAATTTTACTTCCTTTCAAGATAGTAATTTTTTAGCTGCTAGATTACTTTTCAGAAATCTAGATCTGGCAGAAAAATCAGTAAATTGGCTCTATGTTTTCATATTTCGAACTCTAACATTATATTAAATTATAAGAAGAACATAAGAGTGGAACGTGCAATGACATTTTAAAACCTTGCTGCAAAAAATACTCAAATAGTCTCGAGAAGGAGAGATATATGAACGATAAGGTAAAAGAAAATCATTTTGATACATTCTATGGAATTTCAGTACCAATGTAAGTTAGTAACTAAAATGAACCAATGTTGATGACGTTCTTGTTTTAGGCTGTTTGTAAATTAACCTTATCATTACTTCGATGGTTTGTACTAATTACTCTTGCAATTAGTGTTTTATACGTTTCAATTTCGTTCACTTTAAGTTTCCGGCTTTAAAACCATCAAATAATGGCCAGCAAAAAGATTAAATGTTTAAATAACGTGTAATTGTTAAAAGAAGTGGATATTAAACGGTATTATCAACTAGAAATCGATGTTTTCTTTTTATGTGTGTTACTGAGCAGACGAATTGAAATGTTCAAAATAGGCTTTTCCATCGTTCAACCTCGTGTACTATTAACGTGTTCCACACTGTGCTTATATATGATGTTTTTCATCCCTAGGAAATACCTCAATAAACCGACATAATGTCATTTAAAATAACAAAATTCTACATTAGGTTGGCAACACTGCCAAACTGCTAACAGTGCAGGGTTAAATTCTTTTTCTAGATTATTGATCCAAATGAACACTCCATAATCTTTATGTACCCTCCACAATTTGTTGAGAAATGTGCATATTTTTTTTTATTTCCCGTTGGACTAAACTATCTAAAAATACTATGATTATTTTGTGCCAAATGAATGATAATATTTTTTGTTGTTGTTTCAGTTAATATCCCTTTCGAAAGAGTGTCCAAGTATGTATTACACGTCTATCAAAGTATGTATTCTGTTGCCATTCAATAAAGTGTTGTTTGTTTCTTGGAAGTCGATGGTGTACTAGGAACATACACGGGAATGAGCAAAGTAGTGGTTTTGCCCGTAACATTCTCCCAAGGGAAATTCAGTACTGATAGTCACTAAACGCACGCTGAGTTTCTTGTTGAACGCCAACAACCAATCTTAATTTGGCGCAAACAGGAAGCACTTTATATTGCTGAGTTCTATATGCTAGGTCATATGTTTCTTCAGGAAATCGGAAATAAATAAATAAATAAAGCATTTTATTTATTGAAGGGAAAGCTGGAATCTTGAGACGAAATACTTTTGTAAAACCAAATTTTTTAACTCATTGTGTGGAGTATAGATGTTTACCTAGTTAAAGTACGCGCAGGACATTCAAACATATAGTCATTCGAACTTATATATATATATATTGTTCATCATGAAATTCTTTGAGCAGAGTAAGGGTAACATTCGCTAGAAGTATGAATGTAGATGAAGCGCTTTAGTTTAACTCGGCCTTATCAAAGTACCATCCCGGCACTCGGCTGGTGAAACCGAGGGAAACCCTGGAAACTTTGCCGATACTCAGGTATTATATAAACAGGTTTCAAATGTATGTTATTATTATGAACCATGTATACACATGGTTGCAATTAGTTGGTTTCTTTTTTTTAAAAAATGAATATTCTACTGGCCGAAATATCTCTGAATATATTTTAATAATATTTTTTTCTTGTTTTTTTTTCTTTTCTTTCAGAAATGTAGAGGTACTCAACTTCCAAGTGTGTCATGTGCCAAAAACGTTAATTCCTCCAAAATTGTTAAATTTAAAAATAGAAAATTTCTCAACGAGTGTGGATTGGATCCCTTGACAGCATGTTCATTTCAAGAAATATAATTTTCTGTGCATTTTATTTTAAAAATAACTTTACTTTTTACTACAAATATAATTAAATTAAAGAATAAAATGCATTGTAATAGAAAGAAATGACGAATTATACTTAAGTAAAATAATATGTTGAAATATATTCCAGAAGAAAAGAAAATATTGATGTGTTCCGTCCAGTGTGAATTTATGTATGAGAAACAGTGTCGGAAAGTGCTCATAATTTATTTTAAATTTATTGTCAGCAATGTTTTCAGGATCTATGTACAATTTTCCTTGATTGTGTTTGTTCACAACGTGAGAATAAGAGTTCCAACAATGCTGAAGATTCACTCTCTCTCCGAACTAATCGAAATATTAGAACCAATTATTGAAGACTACCTAAAGCAAATAATAATAATAATAATAAGTTTACGGAACTTAACCTAACCCAGTCTTCTGTTTTGAGGTGAACAACTTAAGTGAAACCAGTTCGAAACTGCACAGAATCTTCTTACTATGTACGGAGTTTTCCAATCTTGTTCAACTGCTCAACTTTCAGCAAGACTTTCGTGTCATGTTGTTTATTACTGTCAGTCCAAGCATAATTTGTCTTCATATTGTCTGCCCAATTAGATTGATGAATACCTGCGAATAAGAATGTAATTGCTCACATCTGTTTTTCAAAGTCCTTTTTTCGAAGCAAAATGGCTGTTCAAGAGATGAAAATCGACACTATCAACATCTTGGCATGAAAAATAAAACACAAACGAAAGTCCAGAAGCAAACGGATACAAGTGACAATGGCGAATTAAAAAAAAGGTTGGAGGTACTCTTTTTATATACGCGTATAACCCGAAATAAATTGTTAGTGTGCGCCTTACCTTAGGTTTTTTTTAACGTATATTTTTAATAAGAAAAATTTAACTAAATATTTCGAGTAAATTTGTCTAATTGTGTGAATGTTTCATTTAATTTTAAAAGTTCATTATCATTTGATAATTATCTGTTTTGATGGGGAAAACTCCTTATTAATACCTCACGAATATAGTTTCATTAAAATTATTTTTTGTTATGGAAAAAAAATTGAAAATGAAACTCGAAATCCTGTTTTATTCCTTCATGTATAACGGTTTTTTCGTAAAAAAATTTCAAGTACGATTTTCCCCTTCGTTTCACATTTTATTGCGTCTTGTTTAATTTTTAGGAAAAAAAAAAATCTGTCGCCTATTTACTTTTTTCTTTGTTTCGAAAGTCAGTTTTTACCAGCTATTTCTGCCTCTGTAACGAGTCAATGTGGTCGTTTCTCAAATGTTGTTTGATACATATTGAACAATTTTAATTATCTATCATAAGGTTCATTTTATGTATAGGAGTTTATTGTTAATGTAATCTTAATTCTCTACTCGATTAAATTTACTTGTCTGTCAATTCACTCCTTTCTTTCGAGCTGCGGGACAGTTCAACCCAGGGCCTAAAATTAAGTGGAGTACTCCACACTTTGTGGAACTGTAGGAAAGGAGTGTGGAACTATAATTCTTAAAGTGTGGAGTGGTATTAATGTGAGTACCTTACTTTTCTCGGATTATGCATTTAAACGCGTTTAGTGTGTCAAACTAAGTCTTACTGATTCAATACATTCATTATGCAATGGGTTACTCAATTCCATATAACTGCCAGTATATGATATTAAGCCAGAGTTAATACGTATAGGTGTCTCCTAGATTCCAGGAAAGTCATTGCCAATTTTGAGGTGAAGGAAATTTTTAACTATATTTAGTTTTCAAACGTTTTCGGTTTTACCTCAAAATTACCTTCCCGTTAATATAAATATGGGTCCGTTGGAAGATTTTAGCCCAACCCCTGCTGTTATGAAATGGCTGGCCAGAAAGGAAAGGCGTTTTGAAGTTGGTAGGAAGTCAATGGAACAGCCCTGGTATAACGGTGTATTTGCCTCGGCAGAAAACAGACTGAGACAGCGTGATGATCACGGAAAAATGACAGTGAAATTCTTATGTAAGAAAAAAGTGACTTTTTTCTTCCAGTGTGACTATTTTTCTTACCGGTTTGTTTCCTGTATTTTATGGTTTAATCCAATACAATTAAATATGTATCCTAATGTGCCTTTAATTTTGTTTGCTCTGAATGCCAAAATTTTCCTACATAATAATAATAATAATAATAATAATATTTTTTGGTCGCAGGTAAACATGATGTACTGGACAGAACACTGATTATATGTCAAAACAAATGCTGACTAAACTAGTTTTTCTATACTATATAAAATTTTTACCAGTGTGGAGCTGTGATTTCGTTTAATTTTAGGCCCTGGTTCAACCCGCTTTGTATTTGTGTATGTAATGCATGAGTCAGTCGCACAATAGAAAGTCGAGAGAGTGGTACCCCGTTCGATGCAAAATATTGCATATTTTGGAAAGTTTTTTTGAGTGTTTTCTCCACGGTCTTGTGTTCAACATTTAATATCAATGCTGACATTGGGAACGTATTCGTTGTAACGAAATTACTTTTTGTTATTCGTTTCAATGATCATTATTTCCAATCTTAAGGTTAATGTATAGCAACGATCTCCAACAAAAGATGGTATCACTACCTCCGTATATGTCTAATGTATTTTTTTTTATCGCTGCACGAAATTTGAATGCTACTCTTACAAATTCAAGTCTAGAGAGTTCTAACTTTCAGGGAAGAAAGTTTATAACCAATTCAAAAGTTCGATCAATGCCGATTTTTAATCTTCTTTTCTTGTTCATTGTTGAATGAGCTTCATTGTTATAGCCTTTGATATTCACAGCAATAATCAAGCGATTTCAACAATGAACAAAAAAGAAAATTAAAAATCGGCATTGATCGAACTCTTGAATTAGTTATAAACTTTCTTCCCTGAAAGTTGGAACTTTCTAGGCTTGAATTTATAGGAGCAGCATTCCAATTTCATGCAATGATAAAAATACGTTAGACAAATATGGAGGTAGTACTGCCATCTTATGTTGGAAATCGTTTTTACATTAATCTTAAAGTGCGTATCTCAGTAAAGACAATGGTCTCGTGCAACTACGTTCCACCAAGACAAAGGACAGTCTTCCTACTTTGACGTGTATTTTTTGTTATTGTCCTAAAAATGTCAATTCGTCGCTCAAAAGGAATGATTTCATGTGTTTCTCACTATAAAGACTGAAATGTGTCAACATAACAATTATATGCAATTGCTTCATTTACTTCTCGCGCACGTCAATTGAAGCTGTGTGTTTTTCATGTCGCTTCATGATTATTTAGTTTCTCTAGTAACGTTAAATGATGTTTGTTTATATTCATGGAGTTGCAACAGTCCAATCCGGATGTTGGCCTCAGCAACACAACGGGCAAGCAAGGTTCTGCGGAACAAGGTGAAGTTATAGGACTGCAAGGAGGAGAGACCACGCTCTCTAAGTTCCGTTCGTCGGAAAGAGAAATGGTTCCCCAGAAAGGTTATCCCTCAAGGTGCAGGTGAAGGAATATGAACTACTGGTTCCAGACCTCCGAAGAGATATGGTCGTCCGCGGTCCACAGGTTGTGGAAAGATAATGTGAGCTACTGGTTCCGAACCTCCGAAGAGAATCGGTCGCACGCGGCCCACAGGTTGTGAACTGGAGGTGGTGAGCTACTTATTCCGTTCCTCCGAGAAGCGACAGTCCCACAGGTTGTGGGTAGGTAAAGGTTAGCTACTGATTCCAGACCTCCGAAGAGATACGGTCGCCCGCGGCCCACAGATTACCAAGGGTGCAGGAGTGTTGCAATTTCCGCTCCTCGAAATGAGATACGGTTTAAAGGCTATTGATTTACACAATCAAATAATTATACAAAGAGGTATTAGTTAATGTCAAGAAAATTGCAATATGATCTTATTTATATTGCTAGTTAAATGACATCAAAAGTTCTTTCAAAAAATATTTAAAAAATAACAAAAAGGATGAGTGAATGTTGCAAGCTGGTGCTCCATCTCTTGAGTTACTTATTATATACAGTTTATTGGAGCTACTTATATATTGCAGCTACCTGAACAGGCCGCTGTTCAGCATTGTTACCGAGTGAACAAACGCAAAACAGTGAAACGGAAAAGTTCAACGCTATAATTAAGGACCAGTTAGTAGTTGTTATGATACGTCACTTTTCTTGCTGTATGCAGACTTTCAATCTGTGGCAGTGCTACTTTTGTCCAGTGTTTCAATCCTTAGACTTTATCTCTTGGGAAAACGCTCGTTTGATGAAGTCATATTTCAGTGAGAGTAGGACTTTTCCCCGAAGATCTCTCATCAGCGATTCTTGTGGTCACCCTTTCCCCTGTTTTGCCATTCGCGTCTACGTCGACTGGAAGATGTGAAATCTACAATTTGTAAGTACAGTGTTTACATTCTCGGGCCCAAATTGTATCATGTGTATGTTTTTAAATTCCGTTATGAGATATCTCTGAGTTGGCTAAAAATCTTTATTTTCCTTTCTGTAGAAGCGAAATTTTTCGTATTTCATATAATCTACGGACTTTCTGCAGCAATTGAACTGAGTTACTTTGAATATTCTCAAAACAAATGAAAGTCGCTTTGGTTACTGAGAAATCTTTATAAGTTTACTTTGTAATTATTAACATTGTACGTTCTGTTCATTATCTTTGTTTTCTTCCTTAAATATACGACGTATTGTTCTCGTTACTTATTTTCTTTTATCAATCTTAATACATTCTCTATACCTACATTTGTTTTTCCTCAGTTCCATAAGTATTAACAATCCAAGTTCCATATGTATACCACATGGTTGTAAGCTATAAGATTAATAGTTTTGATAATTTGGTATTTTGTTCGCTTAGAAAGATTCGTGAATTACTAATTTTTCTCACCCTGACTGAATAGCTGTCGAGATAAAAATTTCGCTTAAGATGTGATACTGCATGTCTAACCGTCAATGTAACTTGTATCCCTTGGCTTCTGGATCTGGAGTCGACAAATATGTTAAGTTTGCCAACATTGACCTCGTGGAAAAAAATCTTCTGAAGCATGTACAGGAAAGAAAGGCGAGGGTTCAATAGTCTGCATTTCAAAGAAAACTGTTCTTATCTACACCCACTTTCTGCTTTCAATGAGACATGGCGGCTGCCTCTGTTTCGTACTGTCTGCCTATCTTGATACTGAGAACGAAGGAAGCAAATTATGACGTCACGGACTGCCAGTTGGAAATTACTGTTCTTTTATGCTGATTAAAAATAGGTGCTGTTGTGATAGTTGTTTTCAAATGTTAGGTCTTTGCACTTTACTTTTGTGTTACGAATTCTGTTTAACTATGTGTTACTGTAGTTCTGAATAGCTTAATGATAGATCCTGTGGTCGACAAGATGGAATCCCGTATTCGATTCCAATCACTTCAACGATTTATTTTGCTGTGTACTTTAATAAGATAAAAATCTTTAAGAATTTTCACTCACTACATGTCTGTTCCTTCTGGTATAGTTGTAATATCTTTCCGCCCAGTAAATAAATACCAGCAGTAACCATTTTTGAGAGATGTAATAATGATTATATACGAGTATTTATTTGTTCATTTCACGTATTATACATGAAAAACTGTTTTCAATGATCTTCTGTATTTAAATGTTAAGTTATGTCTATGTTTATTTGTTATAAAAAACAACATAAATGTAATCTTTTGAATAAATGTTAAATCTTTTTACACCAATATCTTGCGTTAAATTTTACGTTGAAAAATGCTCAATAAACTGATCTCTTGTCTAGCAGGAATCAAAACAAAATGTACAAATTTATACTTGGATGCACTACCTATTAATTTCACTTTAGGTTTCACTATAAACTGTAGTAACAAATTAAACTAATCAGTCTTATAGAGGATTGTTTAACCTTTAATTTTAAAAAACAATCGTGAAAATCGGATGAAAATTGATGAAGTTATGATAATTTTAATATAGTCATGAAGTTTGTCATTTTTCTAGATTTGCAGATGAGAAGATTGGTTAAAAACATTTGTGAATCGTTTTATGGGCCAAAACGGAAAACGGGGCTCCAAATATTTTTAATTGCACTATACTTTTCCCGGAGTTTCAAGGAACACGGCGTGTCTACAGTTTTTCCTAGATTTACTTGTTAGTAGGTTAATATTAGCGCAAGGTCAGAAATTGTTTTGTGCATTTTGTTTTCGCAATTAGAGTCAAATTTACCTTATTTTCTTTTTTTTCATGTTAATCATTTAAAACAGCGGTTTCCATCCTTTCTGAAATCGCGGACTTCCGATGTCTGTTGTTCAATCAAAGCTCGCCAGACATGGACGACAAGAAATAAACATACTTAGACAATAATTATTATGAGTAAGTAAGTATGTGCTAATTTGAAATAAGAATTGAAGCTTTCCTGGCGGCGAATATTATACAGATGTTCTCGGGATATCAGCCAGGTGAAGTCCGACGATAGAGCCGACGTTTCAAGAACAGACATTGTTCTCATCTTCAGGGCAAGTATACTGAGACCAGTTCATGTGTACTATATATAGTAACGGTAATTTTCCGTTCCGTTCCGTCCAACATCAAAACCATTCATAGACCGCCGTCAAAAATCAGAAACCTACTTCGTCCAGTTAGGGACGACTTGGATCTTAAGACACCAGGAGTATACTGCATTCCTTGTGAATGCGGAAAAACATACATAGGACAAACAGGACGGACAGTAGAACATCGATGCAAGGAGCATGAAAGATACATAAAGCTATTTTATCCGGAGAAATCAGGCCTGGCAGAACACAGCATAACAGAAAAACATAGAATTTTATTTTCTGACACTAAAATTATCTCAAAGAGCTCCAATTACTGGGATAGGATAATAAAAGAATCTCTTGCCATACTACAAGAACGTAATAATGTCAACAGAGATACAGGATTTCAACTTAGTCGGACTTGGACACCAGTCATAAAGAAAACATACATGAAAACGACCAATCAGCGTCAAGCTATAGGCCAACCAATCAGAGACACAGATTCTTAAGCTCCGCCCCCTACCGTTACTATATATAGTACACATGAACTGGTCTCAGTATACTTGCCCTGAAGATGAGAACAATGTCTGTTCTTGAAACGTCGGCTCTATCGTCGGACTTCACCTGGCTGATATCCCGAGAACATCTGTATAATGTGCTAATTTGTTTCTACCCAACACATTTCATATATACTCACAAAAGATATAGTATGAAAAATACAACATTAATATGAATTGTGTCTTTGGTTAAAATTCAGGTATAGCTGTTAATTCAGATATCACTGATAGATAGCAACATGTATAATAAATCAAATAATGAACAAAATATCATAATATTATCAATAGAGATGAATACTCGTTGGGGGAAAAAATGTTCTTATTTTTAAGATGTGAAAAATTCAGTACAATAATTTCTAAAGACGTGATCCGGTTTGCAGATCCTTGCAGCACTTTTCGGGCACTCTGGGGTGTTTGTGAAAAACATGTTTTTAACCATTGTTTTGCATGTTCAAAACAGCAAAGCTCAAGTACTTGTATGACATTCGCATAGCTTCGTAAAATGAAGGGATCAATGGCGCACGGGGTCCAAGTAAACCAAAGATAATAAAAGTTTCCTACATAAATATACTGTTTCTATTGAACGAAATATTATCTATGATTTGATATTTTAAATGTGTTAATTTCTTTTACTTCAAACTTGTGTACCATGTATATACGTACATAAAGAATGGGGTTTGAAACTTCAACAAGAGTGAATCATGGTATGAATATGAAAATGCAAAATAAAAGGCACTACTCTTGACGATTTCTATTTTGCTCCCTTTCAGCATCTTCTTTCGAAACCGATACATATTTGAAATATTGAAAGTGCAACATCTTTTCAATTAAATTCTCAAGCACTGGCAGATTATCATCACCGCGGTTTTTCCAGGGATTTTCACCAAGTAAAACCACGAAAATGCTGGGAGTATCTTCAACTTTTGATTCTTTCCCACATTCTTTTCCCTACCTTATCTCGGCTTGAACCATAGCTGTCTAAAGGCCATATATAAGTAAACAAAATCCCTTTCGGTAGGCCTACAGGCTAAGGTAGATCTCGCTGTTTTTTTTTATTTTTAAAAATTCAAATCTCGCCTTATATGAGCGCTATCGAGAAACTATTTATTGGTTTCTTGATTATTCATCAAGAGCTGTTCAACGATATACCACAAGACGTATATATATATATATATATATATATATATATATATATATATAT
>JAGDQP010008420.1:42544-61982 GCA_022664845.1 Lepisma saccharinum | reverse complement strand
TTTTCAGATCACTCTTTCGAATAGATTTATATTTACATATTTCACACTGAAAACGCCTTTCGCCTGAATGTGTTAACATGTGAATTTTCAGACTACTCTTTCGAATAGATTTATATTTACATATTTCACACTGAAAACGCCTTTCGCCTCTATGTGTTAACATGTGCATTTTCAGACTACTCCTTCGAGTACATTTATATTTACATATTTCACATTCGAAGATATTATCTCTTGTATGCATTTGTATGTGTCTTCTAAAGCTACTTGTTTCGAAAGATTTATATCCGCATATTTCACATTGGAAACGTTTCGTGACTGAATTGGATCGTCCGTGTTGCTTCACCTGAAATTAGAATAAAAGTTACTTTAATACATTTTTTATTGTTGGCGTTTTAACGTTCTTCGAAAAACAAGCAATTACATTTTAACGGATCGTTAGTGCTAGGCTTTCCTCTCAACCCTAGAACCGTCGCGTGGTGCAGATGTGACCCTGCGTAGATAACGTTGTTTGCAACACAGCAAAAACAAATGGTAATTTTCCGCCGCGCACAGTAGCTGGCTAATTTATATTGTTCTTCAATGCCATATATGTTCAGTTGCTTTCAATGGAATATTGTAAAAAGGGTGAAATTGTTTTATCCTGGGATCATAACAGCTCCACGAGACGGTTTACTAAACTTTATGGAAAAAGTTATATTAAACTTTCGTGTTTTAACTGTGTTTTAGCAGATCCCTATATTAATGTTAGAAGATCTTACGGAAAAGTGCAGTACGAACAAATAACGTATGAGAACTTAGAGCTTTCTCACATCTATTTCTGAGGTTACATTTTGAAGACTAAGATGAATTAGGTGGCAGAAGCAAGAAACAGAAGACCTTTTGGAATTTCACAATGGAATACTACTAAATGGAGTAGAGTTGAAGACAATGCAGAACGTCTACAACAATAAAACCATTAACCAAGATTCTTAATCGTCAATATAGAGAAATTCTGTGGTAATTTTCGTGTTGGGGAGGAAACATCGTTTACCCTCTGCATGAATCACTACTCGTCCGGTCAGGAAGCAATCTTATGACATCTCGAGATAGTACCGGATTGAATTTACTAATGAATTGTTGGAGTAAATCGTTCAGTACACGACCAGCAATTTACTACTGTGCAAGGAACATGAGAATGTGACGTATGAAGATTGTAATAAATAACTAGTTAAAGTAACATTGAGCTAAGTGTATATACCTACTTAATTAACAAGTGTGAGGTGTATTGTAAACTCGAACTAAAAACCTAACCCACCTAACGACAGCAAACATAACAATAATGATTGAGTTGGGTCGTAACAACCTGTCATCATATTTTCTGTTCTCTAATCACGTTCTCCACTTCACACATGCTTTCTTCTTCACTCTTTCCTCTTTTTCCAAATTGACTTTGATATGTCGTCGTCTCTTCTCTCTCCATCATTCTCTAATGTAGAAAATACTAAAGTTCTCTAATATTTTTTAAAGACGGCAGATGGATCCGAAAGTTGCAGTAATGTAGACTTCCATATGTTACAATATGTCTAACTTGTACTGAGACGATGTGTTAACGCAAGATAAGGTTTCTTAACAACCGCTGTTTTTAATGAAGACAACACAATAACAAGATCGCAACACATTCCAAACAATCACGAAATAAGCAGCGATACAATAATAGTTGTGATTCGAAATTCGTTCTCTAAGAATAACAAGAATAATGTTACAAGAACATTACTAAAAACATTGCCAAAGTTAATGATTTTGCCACAAGCAATTCACCCGGGCTTTCTATAAGGGGCAAGGTCCGAAAATGAACTTATTATAGCACTTCACTGGGGGCTTCTAAATAAATGCAGACAAGTAATTCAATCTGTCATCATTGTAAGAAGTCCGCCCAAGTTTAAAACTCCAGTTCACTGCCAACTACACGTACAATCTACACAGAATATTTCCAAAATAATATTACAAGCGATCTATCCAGCTTGCTTCAAGTTAGTTCGCTGCATATCGAAGCTAATGTTCTATTGGCTGTTGAAGAGCAAATTACAAAAATCGTTAATATGACAATTTCTTAGCTACAAACAAACAGATTAAAGATTTATTAACCTATCAGTAATAAATAAAAAAAATGAAACTACAGCAATGATATAGACTTTAATGTTTTTATGATTTCTATAAATAAAGAAAATAACTTGGTTTTAAATTTGCGTAGACTAGATACATCAATCATGTAGAGAAACAGAAAGCTTGAAAACTTTTCGAAGGTAGTTTAAACAATCATAGCACTTGCTTTACGAATGTATTAACAAAATGCACTTGTATTAGATAAGCTACGATCAAATAAAAAACTTTATTTTTCTTAGACAGCTATTATGCAGGCTGCTTCTTAGATTATGTCTAAAAGCTTTCTGGCATCTGCCAAGTTTCCTGAATTCATCATTTGCTCTAAATTACTGCGTTCCATAGTAAAATTGGATGAATACATCTTATGCACTAGCCCTCGGCTATTTAACTAAACCGCCAACTCTTGACTCGGAACCGTTTGATGATGCTTCTGAACCGTTTTTCCTTGAATCATCGTCGGAACTACTCGAAATTTTTTTGAGACTGTTTTTTCGTATTCCTCTCACCATGAAACTCCTTAGAAGACATTTGATGTTCTATAGAGTTACTATAGACATTACCTCGGGAATTCTGACTGAACTCGTCACTTTCAAATCCTTCATGAAGGGGGACCAATTGACGTGATTAAGAGTCGCAAATTCGTCGTAATCTTTTCTAATAAATGAACCATTTCAAACTGAATTTTCAGATTTGTAGCTGAAAACTCTTGCCACTTTTTTCTTGAAATTCTATAAGCTTGTTAATGTCTATAGATTTCTTAGAGTTAAATGCAGATTCCTGTCCTGACAATGGTAGTAACATACTGGTCTGCTCAAATGACCATCCTGGTAATAGTATCTGGAGAATTTTCAGAACCTAAGATAGTATTACGCAGGTCTCATGTAGAAACTAAAAAAAGGCAATAACTTTAGCGTTCCTCTTAATTTGTACATGCGTTAAGTCAATTAGAAATGTATTGTGTCAATTAGATATGTAGACTAAGTGCAATACTTGTTTAACTGACTTCAGTAAACGGGTATCACCTAACTGTAAACGTAATTCATGGAAATGATACTTTTCTCCTGATACTATCGCTTTTACTTGTTGCTCTTCAGCCTGTAACTCCACTAAATGAAATGTACTGCTCTCATTTCCGTTATCAGCCACACCCTGAACACAACCTTACATGAAAATATAGTTGAAGCACGTGCCCTGAGTTATTGGTTAACACTGCGCTGTTTGCTCTCCCTTCGATTACGAATGGTCGGGAACATCATTACAGTATTCAAAGAAAGGTACTATATTCTCTGCCTTAACCAAATCACCAGATTCTTCGTCATTACAGTTGTCCTTTGATTGACAAATACGCTTGATGTGTCCTAAGCGACCATATTTCAGGCATTTCAGCTTCAACGGAAAACACGACTTGTACCCCTTGTCAGAACTATGTGATACTCCGCGTTTATAACACATATGTTTCTCTTTGCTGCGTGACAAACACTTTTACCTCTGACTATCTGTTGTACAACTTCCATTCTAACCTGCTGTCGCTCTGAAGGCTTAATTTTACGAAAGTGCCTCGCATCCTTCTTCATCAGTTCCTCTAAGGTCAACGGTTCTATTGCCCTTGTAAGGTTAACTTCTTGTTTGCAAGCTAACGGATGCGCACATGCTCTCGGAAGACACCTACTACAATTTGGTATCTCACCAAGTTGTCCGATTGAGAGCCAAAATCCCACCTCATAAGCTGTCTTCTTAATATATGCGCGAATTCTGCACCAGACTGAAACTCAGTTTGCCGTAACGTATGAAAGCTGTAACGCTCCACAACAATATTTCGATGATGACTGAATTGTTGCTGTACAAGACTTGAATGGCTTGAAAAAATCGATCTTACAAAGGATCTGGGGCTACTAAATCTTTCAGGGTCGAGAAAAGCTCATGCGAAATATTTGCCAGGACAGGGAAACTATTCGTTCGTGTTTCACAGAATAAACGTCACAATGGGCCTGAAATTGCTGGCGTACACATTGAAGTCCATAAGGTTAGGGTGGAACTTCTCTAAACTAACGTTAGAAGCCACGTCTGAACAACTGATTCCACCAAAGTAAAGAGATTAGGACACAGCTCTAAACTAACATCTTCAATCACAAATATGTGCACTTGTAACCAGACAAATAAACTCTGAAAATCATAAATCGATCTGCACCATATTTTTAATCTGCAGTGTATAAGATACGTTTGTTAACTGTGCCGTAGGATATGAAGAACGAATGCCGAGATGAATGCCAGCTGCAGAATAAACTAACATAAATAGTCTAAACATAGTCTACATAACAACATATTCTAAATCTACCAAGCATTACGTATAACCAAACAATAGGTCATGGTAACTACCACTGGAGTTGGTCATACATTTCTTTGACTAAAGAGGATTCTCCACTTTGACTTTATATTTCCCGAGTATGAAGTAAAGCAGACTTCGATATAAGTTACAATATGTCCAACATGTACTAAGACGATGTGTTAACCCAAGAGAAGATTACCGAACAACCGTTGTTTGGATTCGGGACAGAAAGTTAACAAGAACGCAACGCATACCAATCACGAAAGAAACACCGATACAATAACAGCTGCGATTCGAAATTCACTGTTTAAGAATAACAAGAATAATGTTACGAGACCATTACTAAAAAGACTGCCAAAGTCAATTATTTTGCCAAACGGCATAAATGATCTACGCAATGTGGCCGAGGAAAGGATTATACCACACGTCAAGGATTGCAGAGTGTTAAGTATCTAATAATAGGGGGGCGTATTGATATCGATGCCCGTTATAATGCACAGTAAGAAGCATCTGACAACAAAACATAGTTGCACGTCTTGCAATTAAGATCACAATAAAATACTGAACAAGACTATACTTTTCGTAAAAAATAAATTCACGTAACGTTTCGACCTTGTAGCAAAGATCCTCATCAGACATACACTGCAGTTCAGCAGGTCTTGTTCAGTAGTTCAGTGTTTTATTAAGAAGCATCTGTAAAGTGAAAAATATGAGGCTGATGTTGTCCGCATCAACGACTATGACATACAATATTCATTTTATGGATGAAATGCTGTTACAATGGACGTTGAACAATGCGAGTATTGTCGTACGACAGTAGTTGAAAAAAAGGCCAGGCATTGTTGAACTTGATGTTGAATGTTATAGCGCTGAACTCATCATGGATAAATGCGTGAGGATTGGTTGTATCAATTACGAATCTGGAGGTCTACTTCGGCCAGGGAAACTTTTTGAAAAAAATGTATACGTTCTTCGTAATTGTGGTGTAATATTTCAATTTGTTACATATGTTTATTTATGTTTAAATAAACATAAGACTGTAATACTTTAATTTACTTTTTTTGCGTCATACATTACTTTCCTTATAACGTACTCTAGCATACCCGAACGTACCCTGTCTATATGAAAGAATATTCAATATGTATGTGTGAGGCATATGTATTTATTACTCTTCGGCTCTATGCGTAAGATTTTAAACCTGAAACGCGAGATGCAATTAGTATTGACTGACCAACCCGGGGGAACATTTTGTATGAAATAGACTCTACAGTCTACATGAATATGTGGTCAGCCTCCTACTACAGGACACCGAGGGAAGTATGTAAAGGATGTATGCAAAGGGGGAAACAAGACACATAAATAAAACAAGGAATTAAGGTTCTCTTTAGCACCTTTATTTAGAGCTCCGTCCACTTCAGGAGTTCTAGCAGAACTGATATTACCAGCGTTGCCAACCAGAAAGATGAGAATTATCGTACCAGTTGACCAAATATTATAGATTTTAGAATAAAATTATCGTACCGCAGTCTTGTTTCTAGCGTTGCAAAACTTACTAAGAACAACTTTTTGCATGGGTTTCCAAGTTTATTTGTTCGTATAGATTTTTTCAATTCGTCGCAAATTCGAAATTTAATTAAAACTTTAACAGATTTTGCACTTTACAGGAAATCGTGTGTAATTCTTTGTTCTTACTATGGGAAAAGGAATTAGGAAGATAGTGACCAGAATCTCGGTACTAGATGCCATTCCGACATTCGCCCTCGTTCGAGTGAGGCGAAATCCTGAGTAAGCTTTAGTCAACATGGTCGTTGTGAGTAGGATTTGAAACCACTTCGCCTCCTTGAAGCTTATTCAGATTCAACGATCGTAATCCCAAGACAACGGGAACTGGTTCATCACACGTTAGAAAAACTAACCAAAGCGGGAATTCCTGGCTACATATTCTTATCACTTTCAACAACGCAACTGAAATCTTGTTGATCTAATGCAATCTTTTCCATACTCATATTATACTTTTTCAGCATGGTGCGAATAATTTTCTAATAGTCATTCGCAACGCAAGAAGCGGGGTGAAGAATCATCAACATTCCACACGAGAAAATAGAACTTGGCACAAACGCATGGAATCCCTTAACCAGTTCTAAACAATAATGATCAGTATCAACATCTTTCAATTTGAGCTGCTGGACACAAAAACACTGGAAGAAGCGAGCTGGAACAAAAACCCAATAAAGCAATAAATAAATTTACTCTCAGTGAATATGTGACGTAGGTACAGCAAACGGCAATCAGTTTTTATAGATTGAAGCATGGACGGCCAGATAAAGCCTCAAATGTTTCTGTAGAGTGAGAGAGAGTGTCGGACAAGCAAATTGCTGTCAACGTACTTGGAAAGGATGTTTAACCGTCTGACAGTCTTGTCTTATCAAAAGCTTCTAACAAAAGTCAGTTGACCGACAATCTTTTCTTTGCATTTGTTGCAAATATATTTCTAAATATGAGATCACAGAATTATCATACAGGCATTATCATACATCTTACAAGGGGCAAAATTATCGTTCATATTGGCAACGCTGGATATTAGTATACATCCCGCTTACGCTACTTATATAGGTACATGGCATAGATATTACAAGAAAATCTCCCATAAAGGTTTTGCATATTTTGGTAAATTAATTTCTATATATTTTAAAAGTCTTTGGTTATCTTCTTATTATTTATAATGTCTTTGGTGGTTATAGTTTGTTCCAAAAGTATTTACACAAAATAATATTCCATAAACAAATTTAGGTATACTAAACATTTACATATGTCATAAGCTTCTACTAATAATTTTATATAATTATACATTTATTATTACTAATTCCAAAGGGTAATTTTATATAAACTATTAGGGGGGGGGGGTCTCACACAAGAATATAGGCATCTCGTAGGATGCGAAGTGACGTTACATATATGCCTCTTCTTATGAAAAACAAATTTGAAAATCTGAAAGGTTTTTAAATTTATTTTTATTTTGAATTTGCCAAAAAGTCTCTTGTACATCGTTCGAATTAGTTTTTAAATTTAAAATAGTTGAGATCTTTTAAATTTCCAATTACTCAGAAAATCATTTTATCACTTATCACAAACACCGTCATTAGAGGAAATTGATAGTATCTTGTGGATTTGGTTGGGAACACTAATGGTGACTTAAGAGAATGAGCTGTGGCTTCTTCTTACTGCTGGAGTTAACAGCGACTACACATAGTACCATTCCTGCTACTACATGCTGATTTTTAGAACTGACTGCTTGTAGAAGTGAAGGCTACGAATAAAATTACGGAAGTAGAGGAAGTGAGAAGAGCGTTCTGGAAGGCAAGGGGAAATAATGAAACAACGCGAGACAGCGTTTTCAGGTTCTGAATTGAAATTATCTGTAGATACTGCTAAAAATATCTGTAGAAATACAAAAATATCTGGAGAAATGTCTGCAAACTTTTTTTTCTTAGCTACTCTAACCACTGACCCAGAAATTGACAATTTCTGAAACCCATAAAGTTTTAGGAGAGAGAGGAACAAGAAAATAGTTGTTCAGCTTCAGAGAAGAGTAAAATAAATAAATAAATAAAACTTTGAGGCTATGTTTCATCTTTTCAAAAAAAAAAAAAGATTCAAAATTGATGTTTGACGGCTATTTATAGTGTGTATTACCTTCTGTGGGCTTACATCTTTTTCTTCCTCTCCTGTTAGTCATTCTGTGCTCTTCCCAGATTTTCAGTTTCCAATGACTTTGTCATAACTCCCCGAAGGTAGGAAGCGGTCAATTTACAACCACACTGGAAAAGTTAACAAGAGTGGATGAAGGGAGTGGTGGAAGAAAAGGAAAATTCACCGCAACCTCTCTCTGTAGGGGTAAACAGACACAAGCCTATTGAATTAGAAGAAGAAGAAAAAATACCTGGTGGTTCCTGATCCTGATAAAGTTACATGTTTTCTTAGTGGGACAGGGATGATTTTCAAGGTTAAATTCAGTTGTAGATACAATATTGAAAAATCTGTAGATCATACAAAAAATCTGATTTTCCGTATTCCATTGAAAAATCTGTAGATCTACAGATAAATATGTAGACCTGGCAACGCTGACGCGAGATCAGGGGTGGAAATTCATACGAAGCTAAGTCGCAATCACATCGCCCTACTTCGAGTTAAGTTGTCCCGTACCGTCGAATCAGAGGGGAACAAACGAGAAAGGAATTGGCGCGAAACGGAATAAGCGCGAAAGGAACTGGCGCGAATCGGAATAAGCGCGAAAAGAATTGGAGCGAAGCGGAACAAGCGCGAAAGGAATTGGAACGAAACGGAATAAGCGCGAAACGGAATTAGCGCGAAAGATGAATCAGAAGGGGGGAAGCAATAAAAATACGAGTGAAACGGAATAAGCGCGAAATGGAATTGGCGCGAATGGAACAAGCGCGAAGTGGATTAAGCGCGAAAGGAACTATCCCGAAGCGGAATAAGCACGAAAGGGACTGGAGCGAAACGGAATAAGAGCGAAAAGAATAGGAGCGAAGCGGAACAAGCGCGAAAGGAATTGGAACGAAACGGAATAAGCGCGAATGGAACTGGCGCGAAACGGAATTAGCGCGAAAGGAACTGGCGCGAAACGGAATTAGCGCGAAAGATGAATCAGAAGGGGGAAGCAATAAAAATAAGAGTGAAACGGAACAAGCGCGAAAGGAACTATCCCGAAGCGGAATATGCGCGAAAGGAACTGGAGCGAAACGGAATAAGCGCGAAAAATTTGCGCTTATTCCGTTTCGCGCTTATTCCTTTTCGCTCTAATTCCGGCGACCCCAATATATCTCCTAGTATCATGTACGTATATTTTCTTACATCCTTCGGAAGAAGGAAATATCCTTATACAAGTAGGCTTAGCAAATGGGGAAGTTTTGTGTTGTGGTATTATAATGTCTTCTCTACATCTGGCCGACTCTTCATGCTAATCTAATAACTTATTGAATTCATTTAAATTTTCTCTAATGTATTAATCTAAACTTCTATGGATTTTGGACCCTTGCCCTTTCTTCGATTTTACGTGCTTTGTAACACCTTTTCTGGAGCTTAACAAAAAAAAATGAAGCTTTTGAGACGCATTTTAGCAAGCATTTAATGTTGTGAGTTATCAACCATGTTTAACAGGCCAACAGTCTAGTAAGCTGAGAGCTATATCCACACAAGAAGCGTGTTAGATTAGATTAAAACCACACGTATGTACGGTATATCCTTATTTAGCGCGAAATTGTAATCACCTATTTCTCAACTGCATTGTACGTAGACATGCAGGCTATATCGTGATACAAGGTAATTACATGACCAACAAGAAATAAATTAAGAAAATAGCTCAATAGATGTTGGATAATTGATTTCTCTAGAATAGATTTATCAGAAGGTTTCTTAACAAATATTGTTAGTGTGATTGATTTTAATGAAAAAGTTACGTTAAGACCACAGCGGCATTGTACGGCATTTGAAACCGACAATTGTATAAACCTTATACATTATTAGGCTAAAACTCCAAATGTGTATTGATTTTTATGAAGTGAGAACGTTGTGCAAAATGCTGGACCCCTTTGAAAGTTTTTTTTTTTTTTACAAGGGAGAAAGCAGTGCTAAATGTAAAGCACCACAAAGTACAAACTAAGGTTAGTGTACAAGGGTATATACTGATTATATGTAGAAAATTTAGCAGTGTTAAAGTACATAGCATCTGAATGTAAAACTAAGACTATAAACGTGAAAACAAATATATCTTCTATGTTTCTATCTTGCTGCAGTTTTATTCTGATGTTATTTAGAATCCACACTCAAGGACCTATAATATTAAAGTTTCTTCTTGAAAGTTTCTTTTCCAACATTTCGTCTTTCTCCGGGATGAGCCGAGTCGTCTAAAATAAACAGGATTGTTTTGAGCTGCAAATTTATATCAGATTGTTTTTGTAATTTGGAATATTCTTTTGTATTTATTAGCATGTCTTATATACATAAAAAGGTTTAGCCACAAATAAGTATACATTTGTGAATTCCAAAATACAACAATAAAAAATGTAAGAATGGTGTACAAGACGCGAGTTAATACAAAGTATCCCAATATATGTTACATTGGCCTCCCTCCGACAGTTAAACTTGATAAATTATGGCAACGTGTCCAACAAGTATGGCTCCCATCCATTCCCCAGAAGGACTTCCAAGGACTCGTTCTACGCGCCATGCTGCAGCAGTTCTGAATGCCCATGGCGTCCCACAGGCACTTCAGCAATCAGCAGTTTTATCCCGTTTTTGCCAGGTTGTGACGCATCGCTCAAAACGGTTGATTTAATAATTTCTACCTCTACCTTACGGTAGGTATTTGTCAAATTTGGATCAGCCAGATTTTCAATTAGCAATACAAGAGATATATTTTCTTTTGTTTCAGAGACGGTTAGTATTAGATGTGGTATACTTGATATTTATTATTGCAGTAAATAAGAAATATGGATTATAAAGGCAGAGCAAAATTTGACAGCTCTGCGGTCTCGCAAGTGTTCAAAGAAGTGAAAGACGAGAAGATGGAAGTGTCGGATACTTTTGTTGAGGTAGGTGCTTAACTGAGCTAATTTGATCGGCAGTGGTTTATAAGAACCATATTCAGAGTTATAGTGAATTTTTTTTTTTTCCATATTGCTCTGGGACAGTTTTGTTTTCAATAGTACAGGACGAACTGATGCATGCCCAATTCGCATTTATGCTTTGTTTCTACTGTGCGTCAACTCCAGGATTGAACAATTTTCTTTCCACAACTTGTGTTTTAAACGCCTTGAAAAAAAAAACAACGGATTTATTTTTCACGAGACAAAAAAAAATGGTTTTATTGACGAAATAGTTGTTTTTGTTTGTCTTTTCATTACCAATATTAATTAATTATCACAACTAATGCATTTGTTGTGCCAAGATGTGCAAACATGTACAAAAAATTCAATTTACGAATGCAATATATCTGGTTAGCACCCTTGTACATGACAGAAAGGTTCTGTTCTCTTTTGTCCCTTAGGAATCTTTGGCTCAGACCGAGCAAACTTACACGATTCTTCAAAACTTTGTCAGAGACAGTCAGTCCCATTGCGGATTTTTTCTCTAAATATGTGTTTTGAACATCAACTTACATTTTAACTAATACATTGATCATGTAATACATTGACACCGGAATAGTAAAAAAAAAAAAAAAAAACTAGTCGCGGTTTTGTAACTTATTTTATACTACTGTGAATATTATACCTGCTATTCAATATTAAAATGTAATGTTATGAGTATACCTCAACACATATATAATTGAAATTGAATGTATAATTGATATGTATTCGAATTATTTAATTTAGTGTATTATAATAAGGGTCAATGCTTTTTGTATGCAACAATATTTTAGTGTGGTATTCTGTCATCATCCTATTCTTTGCCTGAGTATACCAGAATATAAAATATAGTCATTTCGCTTTTCTATTATTAAATACATTTCTATTACTTTATTATTTATGTGCAATGCAAGGATCTTTGCTATATAGGTTTATTAAACCTATATTTACATTAGCTTATTATACCATAGTCCAGTGCAGAGAGGCGAAAAAGCGTAATGGACGGGTCTGACTTTTTTGCTGTGAATCTACGAATCGTTAGGAAGCTATAATTACCGTGAAATACATGAAGATTCTCTAAACCATTATCTGTTGTTGGCGAAACTGGCAAAATATCTGCTCTAGTGAATATTCATGAAGAAAACGATACAATCGATTTCGTCAATAAAACAGCGGTTTTTTGCCTGCTTTTCTTTTCGAAAATTTGTTTTCTTTCCGTCTTTAAATCACTAACACCAATAAACAGATGACATCAACATCGCACTTGGCGGTTATTCCAACTTTCAATTTAACTCAGACCGAAAGTTGTCTTACACGTGCGTGTCTTGTCTTCTGCGTTTTTGTAATGTTGTTCTCGAAATCCGTTGAAGGGCCTTAACTAGGCTCCTCGTACACAGAAAACTTTGAATAAAGAAAGAATGTCAAAGTAAATGTCCAAAATCATGCGGCGAGTGTCCAAAATCATACGACGAGGCTTCTGAAATCAGTGTCGGTTTGGGAATACATCTACGGGGGGCGGGGGATTCAAAATTTGAAATAAAAACATGTTTTGATTTGGTTTCCGATGAAACAAGCGCTAAATTTTCAGCATCGTGTAGAGAAAATACTTACGGATAGCTCATGTGCACCGTTCGGTAGACGGAAGAAATAATTGGTAATGGGAATTAAAGTGGTTGAACGGAATTTCTCGGATGTTATGACTGAATAGAAATAATAAATAAAGGTTACAAGTTAAGGTGACATACTAAATGGGATATGCAGAATCAAGCATTGAAATTAAAAACAAAGCGTCCGTGGAATACTGTTTGTGGAGGCAACTTCGAAATTTTAAATATAGACAATTGTTGATTTTCTTTTCAATGAAACAAACTTGAAGAATACACATTTTTTTTTAGATATATTCAGTTACAAAATCTAATTGGTAAGTTAACTCTTGACCTAGAAACTAAATCTTGTAACTGCAAACGTCGTTAAATAATACACAATGCTATGGAATGTGGTGAGTGTAAGAGGTATAGATGAGCAGATGTATAATCTGTAAATATGGATTCTTAGTTTTTTAAGATCGTATCTAAATGAACGCGGCTACATATTCATACAAAAACCATAAACGTGGAAAGAGTGGAATATATAACATATTTAGGTTTCGAAATTAATCAACATATTTCTTGGGAATCGTATATTACGTTTTTAGAGAAAAAAAAGTTGCCCCTATTTTTGGAATATTGCTGTTTCAAGAACGGTTTGTCGTTGAATGTAAAAAACGTTTATATCGCATTTATACAAAGTCATATGATGTACAATCTGGGGTCACAGACACCAAATAAGATTACATAAACTTATATTGTTACAGAAGAAGCTATTATAAAAGCGTAAGGTTATCAGTTTTTCATCCCAGTAAAGTTTCGTTTATGGAACAAATATTTCTCCGCTAGAAGTATGGCTTAAAACTCATTCATGCATCTACGTTCAAATAGCTCTTGGTGGAAATTTGCACAGTAATTTACTGTTAATTCAAAGGAATGAAGTATATGGATATAGGACCAGAAAAATATAGCAAATCAGCAAGGATAGCATTAAAACTTCTAATTATGGTACAAATAGTGTTAATATTATTTATGTCAAAATTAAAATACTTTGCCTAAACACATAAACAGCCATAACATTTATTCCCAACTTTAAACATGAAGTAAAAAAAAAACTTTTGGAAACTTTTTACAGGTACATAAATGCTTTTGTCTAAATATTACTGAGAACTTATAGATACAGAAAAAGCCTTATTAACTTATTTTCAAATTGTTGCTTTGCAATAGCGACACTCATTTTAGTACTGAGTGATAACGTGCATTTATTAACTACTCACTTCCGCGGAACACTGGCAAACATACAAGTTTGCTGAAGAATTTTAATTTGAGAGATTATTAACATTAGCTAAGTGAGACCATACATATAAGTTTTAACAGCGTTATTTTCACATTTAAAAGATTGAATGGTGTGACAAATCGTAAAATAAGTAGATATGTTATTTTAGTCTAATGTCTACGGCTGGCGTCTGAAGCAAATAATCTGAGAGTGAGGGGATTCTTCATGTTTATCGCTTGATGCGGTTTCTAAAAGTAACATGTTTGTTTTAAAATACTTTGTATCTTTCAAACAGATATGCAGTTCAATTGTTGCGAAGATCGAGAATAATGTAGATAAATTATCCTTCGAAGAAAAAAATATCAACAAAAAAGTCATTAGCCGATGCTAGTAACCCTGGATATAAAAGCGAGTGGTCAGAAGAAAAGAGCGGGATAAAACAGGAGCATGAATCTGATAGTATATTCGTATATTGTGACGAGCATTTGGAGAATTCGGAATCGTCTGTCCATGTAAGTAGTTGCAAATGCTGTTATTAATTCCGTTCATTCTTCATATAGCCTGTATAAAGTTTGTGTTCAAGTTGTAGGAAGTTTTTGGATAGAACATTAGTTAAAGAAAATAGTTGCATATGTTTCCCCATCTTCCGTTGATATTCTACTTTTTACCCGGTTGAAAAATTCCAAGAGATATAACTTTAATATTAAAAATAATTTTGATTCTTTAGATCTTATGCTCTATGTACATCTGAGACCAAAATGCCAGTCAGTGACCCATTACTAATGATTTCATATTCGAAATTCAGTTTTATTCGTATAATAGAATTTTGTCACAGACATCGAAACCTGCAATATTCTATGTTACGTAAACCATTTATTACTTATTCCAAGGAAATTAAGAGTTACTTAAGAATATAAAACCCTTCAAGTCTCTGACGTTCCTGGAATAGAAACAAATCTTCAAACTTCTTTACAAGGATTTCAGGGCATGATTTTATTTTTAACTTTTGTTTCAGGATCTGTCAACTTCGTTTTACCAAAGTTAGCAAAGCTGTTTGTAATTGACAATTTGCTCTTACAATTTGCAAGACTAATTGTATTTATAAATTTGTTCTTTAATCCACTTTATTATTTTGTGGTAAAATACTTGTTTGGCTTTATCAGAATCTCAGTTAGGTAATTCTATCACATACAGCACCTCGAAGCAACTGTTTAAACGATGTTCCTTCTGCAAAAATGCAATCTTCTTCGTGCAGAATATGCAATATTGCATATAGTAATTTTCAGCCATATAATTTTCAATCATATTTTTATGTTTGTCATAAACTTTGTTTCCACAAATGAACAACATCCAAAATTATTTTTCTTCATCTGTTTATCTTTAAATAAATTTGGACATTTTTTTCCTATACAAACACACACACACATGTAAGTACATGTAACTGATGAAAGCACATCACGAGATTGCTTACATAAATCAAGCATAAAAAATCGAGGATGAACAAATAATTCGTTTCTACGCTAGTGCGTGCCTAGAGCTTGGGAAAACATTTCTGGAGCTGGATATTTCCAATACTATTAAAAATAACTGATGCTGCATATTATTATAATTGGAAAATCGTCGAAAACTTGAAACCCGTGCTATCCAAATTAGTTAGAAGTTAAATTTAAAATTAAGAAAAATACAATGGTAACACAAGGGATGCACCAAACTATAAGTAGAATTCCCAGATATTCCCTAAAATAAAACCATGTGGGAATAGACATAAATAGGAATACTTCCTTGCAAGTAACAACCATTCGTTTGTTCTTGTTCGATATCTCAGACGTATTCACTTCTTGTCGCCATTTTGTAGGATATATTGCTGCATAATAAAAAATAAATAGAATACTTTAATTCCAACGAATGTTTGTTGTATTAGTAACATCCATCGTCAACTTCGGTCGGCTGGCAGTTATTTCCTCTTTCCAGTTAACTCATACGGACTGTTATCACGCTCGTGTTTGTGCGTATGTTTACGTTTGTGCGTATGTGTTTGAGAGAGACTGAAAGAGAGAAAGGAAAACTGGTTAATAGTGTGTAAATTTGTATTGTCAGTTCATTAAGATCGTTCTACCAAAGTGTACGTAGATGGCAGCCTGCTTGAATAATAACGCTCATTACAGTAGTAAATATTAACATGTTAGGCTGGTTAGGCGGATACAGGCCAATAGATGCAAGAAGACATTTGTCAGGAAAAATGGTGCATGTTTACAGAAGGTATTCGTTATTGAACCCACAGTTGTACCATTACCATCATCTCCGCTGCATCGCGTTTTCCTTGTGCACGCAAGCTGGTTCCTGCTGCGTACGATAATTCTTCGGGTGTATATTTTTCAGTGAACGCCGCTACACGTCTTCTTTTCGTTTTGTTACTGCTTGCAGTAAACCGTTTCCTTGGGCGTCCCAATGCCACATGTTCCGAATCGTGGGACACTGGTGAGGGTAATGGTACAATTGTGGGTTCAATAACGAATACCTTCTGTAACCATGCACCATTTTTCCTGACAAATGTCTTCTTGCATCTATTGGCCTGTACCCATTTTGCCTTGACGTGAGCACAAAATGTGTCGCAGCGTTTTCTGATACTTGATGGTAGCTCTTTCCCACTGGTCTCTCTATTTATTTGTAGGCCTAGTTGTTGCTCCACATGTCTATATACACTAGTGTTTCTATTGGCACTCTCCGATTCGCTACACCAGGCTTCAAACAATTCATAATGTGATATGTCCAATCTTCCTGGGTGGGTGGCCATATCTGAAACGACGAAAAACATGAAAAGCGGCAGGAAGCGTCAAACACGTATAGTCACAATACATAGACTAAAGATGTACCTACACATACGTATATAAATCTCGATGGATAACGTCGGAGGTCAAACTTGGCATTCTAATATCTTGATATGCTGCATAAAAATATATATGTTACCATAACTTATCATATTGCACACATAATGTACACGTCATATACATAACTCTTAGCTTAAGTCTATCTCCTAAGGATGATTTCAACCTAAAATAATCATAACTTCTATAGCCCGTATAATTATTGTGCACTAAGTATGTTAGTTCTGATGATTCTGCTCGGCTCGAAACCACCCTCTGGCCATTTTCAACTTTGCCCGCACCCTCCCCGCCATACCGTGTACTGTTATCTCACAATAAGCACGGTCTCATGTTACGGACTTATCCAGGTATTGAATGTGCAACTGTCAACCGAATTCATTGTTGTTGCATTTTCGACTTTTGTCCGGCTAGATTTCCGTTTGGGACCACTGTGCGATGGGGTTTCTAAATCCACAATTTATTTTACTTCAAATGTTGCAATCATACAGCTCAATTGGTGCAAACACTGATAATAACGTCGATCCATTAAGCTGCGAAGAATCAACTTTATCGACTGAGAAGTATCTCGTCGATGCCACTCAACCTGTAAGTAATAGCGAGTGCTCAGAGGATAACATAGAGTTAAAACAGCAGAGATCGGAAGGAGGAATATCACATTCTGCAGGAATTTTCCAAAACATCAGATCAGCTGTCGAAGTAATTAATTTGGAGTGTAATTTTTAACTCCACTCATGCTTCGTATGAATACAGTTCACTTTCATTTTCTATCCGGTTTGGGGATAGTACAGAACTTTTAAAAATATTTGTATATACTTTCTAAATTGCATTGATTATGTACTTCATAATCTGTTTCAGCTATTTGAAGAAATATTTCAATTAGTTACTGTGTTTTAGGCCTTTTAGGCTTGGGCAAAAAATAAGAAAACAGTTAAAACAGCAGCAGCAATCAAAAAGAGTATTAACATATTCTGCAGAATCTTCGCAAAACCTGATATTTTACTAATTCCCCTCATTGTAGATTTAAATATAGTCCACTTTCAGCTTCTATTAGCTTTTCGGATAGTACAGACTCTTTTTTTTTTAAATATGTATATATGCTTTTCAAGTCTTTGATTAAATAATTTCTTTATTAGCCGTTTGAACCATTTGAACGAATGTAGCTTTAATACTTCAAATAACTAGTAATAATTTTGTTTTTAGACGTTTTAGACTGAAGCCGAAAATTATTTACGCGTTAAATATAAACCACACATATCAATATGATCAACTGTAAATATTATTTGATTCAGTTGTTGTAGTGGTGTGTATCATAGCATAAGTCATAACTTTTATTCAGATTGTTATAACTCTAACATTAACATCCCGCTTTAGTGTTTCTAATTGTTATTGTGGATTGAGACCCTATATTGAACTTGAGTTCACTCCTGATTATATTTCATGATTAAGTATGCGACCTGTTATGAAATGAGATTGTTTGCAGATTAAACTAAGTGCGTGAGGGAGACTGAACTGATCAACAAAACAATACCTATATAGTTCCGGAATGTATCTCGGTTTCGGTAACGTTGGAAGCATCCAAATACCTTAGAACGAAAGGGTCGCATGATATGTACGAAACGAAAACGCGCATTAATAAAGAGCCAGTAGAAGGTAACTGTATCTTACTGTCTTCCCCTCTGAGTGGAAGCACTCGCATTACAGTTCAATTACCTTCTTCAAATAAACGTGGTTTGCAAATTGTGCCATTAATATTTATCTGGATTGTACTCAATGGGTATGCATTGATATATATTAATGCAGTGTGTAGTGAAACAAGTTAGAAACACTGTAATCCTTGCGAAGTTTAAATTTCGCTTTTCGACAGATAAAATGAATTGAAACTATTTGATTTATTAATACATTGAAATGTTTAAATATTTTTGCTGCTATATTAATGCTTATTTGTACAGGAATGCTAGAGACTGAAGTATACTTCAGAGACGTAGAGACTCAACATGCAAGAAATGCTAATCCTACAAACATCTTGGATCTTGCCATCTTCACAATTTCACCGCTTCGGGTGCTGAAACTGTGTCCGTACAAGAATTTAAGAGACAGGAAAATGCTTTGTACAGAATTTAGTTCTTTCTGCCAAATGTGATTACGTATACCCTCAAGGGAAACACCGAAATTGCTAAGCTTATGGGCACTCATTGCTATCAGACATGCTCCAGACATGGATACTCGCGAAATGCTAATGCAGGAAGATGACACGACTATAGTTCATACGTTCAATTCCCTTTAGCTGGCAGTCCTATATCTCACTAGTCCTTGTTGAAACAATCAAAATGATGGAGAGTTAAAAAAATTTCCTGGAGACATGTAGAAGCCGCACAAACAGGCACTCTAGCTGCTGCAAACTGAAGAGGAAGATCCGTGTCGGTAGCGCACTAGACTTCAGTGCGAGCGGTCCCGGGTTCGATTCCCGATGGGGGCTCAAATATTTCGATGTTGACCCAGCATCGTGAGGACAATTGGGGATCTGCTGTGAATAAAATACAGTGGCGATCACAGTGAGAGCTTCGGCTCTCGTCTCC